>PVIH01015603.1:0-48965 GCA_004025045.1 Sigmodon hispidus | reverse complement strand
AACTACAATATTGTCACCACCACCATCATCATTGTTGACATCATCATAACTACAATATTGTCACCACCATCATCATTGTTGACATCATCATAACTACAATATTGTCACCACCACCACCACCATCATTGTTGACATCATCATAACTACAATATTGTCACCACTACCATCATTGTTGACATCATCATAACTACAATATTGTCACCACCACCATCATCATTGTTGACATCATCATAACTACAATATTGTCACCACCACCATCATCATTGTTGACATCATCATAACTACAATATTGTTACCACCACCATCATTGTTGACATCATCATAACTACAATATTGTCACCACCACCATCATCATTGTTGACATCATCATAACTACAATATTGTCACCACCACCAACATCATTGTTGACATCATAACTGCAATATTGTCACCACCATCATCATCATTGTTGACATCATCATCACTGTCATCATTACCACTGCTGTCGACGTCATTATCGTTGTCAGCACTGCCATCATCATCACCACCATTCCATCATTGTCACAGTCAGTCACCACCATTACTGGCATCATCATGACCGTCACTGTTACCGTCACCGTTGACAGCATCATCATCGGTGTACACCATCATAGTCATTGTCAGCACCGTAATCTCTGTCACTGCCATCACTGACAATCATCACCTTTGTGACACCAGCACCATCGTTGTCTACGCCATCATAGTCAATGTCAACATTATCACTTCCGTCATTGTTATCAATATTATTGTCATTGTCAACACCACCGCTATCCCTGCCTACGCTAGCACAGTCAATGTCAACCATCCCAGTTATCACTGTCATCATTGTTAACATCGACACTGACATATACATCACCCCTCATCCCGTCTATTGTCCTTGTCATCATCTCCATCGTTCTCCCTCTGTGTAGCAAACACAGAGCTACTTGTCAGTGGTAAGCAGTACATTGTATCTAACCAATGACTAACACACATGAGAAGGCCAGGTAGAAAGGAAGTTCTTGTGTGAAAGCCACGACAGCCACACACCTCCACCCATCATGTTTTCTTTGGATGGAGTCAACAGTGGGCACACAGCACAGAGAATGCCCTGGGGACAAGGAAACATGCTGCCCTTCCAGCTTTGTGGGGTTTTAGTTTTTCCTTCCTCGCACAGGGATGCTATGTCCTTAGTTTCTTGAAGAAGTTTCCAACTAAAAGAAGCTGGGATGTGCCCCCACAGAAACCATCTTGTTTGTGGCACTCTAGAGATCCTGATAGCAATCACAACAGTTTCTGTGAAGCAAGCTTTAGGCAGAGCTGCAGGTGGTGTGCTCTCTGGCTTCCTGTCCTGTCTTCTAGGGAGGCTGCCTCTCTATGACTTTCCTGGTCCCTCACCTGGTCTTCACATAAAGCTCGTTAGGACAACAACAAGGTGCTGGTAATGGAGGTTCATGTGCAGATATTTATGTGTGAGGGATCTACCTGCACCTCAAGGCTTGGTGCTGGGCTTTTACAGAGGGGAGGGTTCTGAGCGGGCTAGAATCATCAGTTCAGTAAGCTGATTCCTCCCAGTTTCCACTGGTCTGTTAAACTTGACCTTTCTGCTGAGGCCCATGGAGAGCTAGATCATTGGTTCATCAGCTCTGGGGACACTAGTGTGTGCGGAGCTGGTGTTGTATTGAGCTGCAGGGCAGGCATAGGCTGAGCTGAAGGAGAGGATGAGTCAGACTCCTGCACTCTTTGTTGTTATTTCTTTTGATACAGGGGTTTTGCTCTATAATCCAGCAATCCTCTTGCCTCATCCTCCCAGGCTTGGGGATTACATGCATTCACCCGCCTATCTTTCCCATGCGGTGATGCCTGGATTTGCTGTTTGTTAATGCTGGCTGCCTGGCTTTCTTTCTTTGCTGATCACAGCCCCATGTCAATCACTTACACGATTATCTAACACAGACTGCCCAAGATGGATACTAGTCTTGTTATCCCACTGGATAGACAAGGAAAAAAAGGCACAGTGAGAAAGTGACTGCCCAGAGTTGCTCAAGGAACACAAGGAGAATCTAGATGGGTCCAGAGTCTAAGGATGTGGAATCACATAGTGAGAGTTCCAGGCCACCCTGGGGATAGGAAATCAGGCAGGGACGGACCTAAGAGGTGCACAGAGATACCTGACAGATGTGAAGCAGGACAACAGAAGCTGATGCAGAGGTGTGGCTATGAAGGGGGCTTTCATGTTATCAGGCTCTAGCTCAGTATGGAGTGAGGTCTCAGCCAGGGCTGCTGCCTCCAGGTCTACGTCTCCACATCTCTCTTCTCATCCCTCATCCCTTTACCTCAGGAGCCCGCCGCTGTAACCAGCTAAGCTAAACCAGGGCTCTGCCAGAACCCAGAATAGCTACAGCTTCCAGGTGAAATTAGTGCAGAACATCGCCCCATTCATCACTTTGACTTCCATCTTGTTATTTTCAGGCAATATGGCACTGGGGATGATGACTACGTGCCTCTGTGTGTGTGTGTGTGTGTGTGTGTGTACATGTGCTCCCATCTGAGGTTCTGGCAAAAACTCAGCTACACACACACACACACACACACACACCCCTCTTTACTTCCAGATCTCCACCCAGCAGAACTTAAGCAGAATTGACCTCACACTCAAGTCAAGGAAACCGGTCCTGCTTGGCCTGAGCCAATTATCACAGCCCATCTCCCCTGCCCACCACAGTCATTAGAGACTTGGGATGGGAGAGTTGTGTTTCCAGCTTCTTGTGGGTTTGGACACCTGGGAAAGGTGAGCCTAGGCTTCATGCAGGCAGCCAGAGCCTAGGGGATGTAGGGATGCAACTGAGATTTGATGAGAAACTGGAATTTGATGGGCTTCATTTGAGCCTGGATCAAGTCACAACTGAAGCAAGATCCTGGTAGATCTTGGTGTCCATGAGTCAAAATAAATGATTCTCATTTCAGAAAGCTGTTCTTAGACCTCATTCAGCACATAGAATCCTGCCTGAAGGAGGTGTACTGCCGACAATCTCCCAGGCGTCTAAACACTCTGAGTCTGGGCCGTGGGTAGCATCAAGGACTTGGAGGAGAATGGGATTTGAGGATTGACTCTGAGCATTCTGGAGTAAATATTTAAGACAGTCACATACCCAAGAGGTGACATCAGATCTTGATGTCTGCTCATGCCTTCCTCGAGAGAGAGCTATCGAACAACTATTTTTGCCTGTGACCTACCTGGCCATCATGTTTTACAAATCACCTCCACTTTAACAGCCCTGTCTGCAAGCAAGTTACAAAGTATGTGACTGTCACCAGCACTGGTCTTTCCTTTAACCTTGGCAGGATCCAGAGGGCAGTAAACAGTCCTGGGAGGTGGCTATGCTGGGCAGAGCCATAGCTCTGCTGCCCACGCAGGGGTTCAGCACTCCT
Source organism: Sigmodon hispidus (assembly GCA_004025045.1). NCBI lineage: Eukaryota > Metazoa > Chordata > Mammalia > Rodentia > Cricetidae > Sigmodon > Sigmodon hispidus. Next base: position 45,536 of record PVIH01015603.1, on the reverse strand, counting down.
CCTGCACATCCCCTTGGCACCAGATTCACAAGAGATGGTACCTCACAAACATGTCAAGGCAGAGCCGCTCCTCCGGTGTCTTTGAGGCAGGTGCCACGGTGACCCTGCTGTATAAACATGGGGTCAAGGTTCAGAGAGGTAAATCTGCCTGTGTAATGTGAGGAAGCCAGGCAAGCATTCAAGTACAGACCCTACCCAGAGTCAATAGAGGACAATAGAAAGTGCAGACGTCACCTTGTCAGGGCTGATCCAGTGTGAATAAACCTCCGTTCACAAAGCAAGGGGATTCACTTGAAATCTCCTGCATTAATCAGGAGGACAGAGTCTTGACTTAGTGCCCACAAATCCTTAACACCCCCAGACTCAGGCTCAGAGCCCCAGCCGGCAAAGTTTGCTAAAGCTAATACACTCTGCTGCCTTTGAATATATATGATGATTGGCCTCTTTAGGGAAAGGCATGCTGGTTTTATGTTTTCAGGTATGTTAACTTGCAAAGAAACAATTGTTTGGCTTTTAAAAAATGTAAATCAATAGAAAGAGAAATAAAGAGAAAGTGTGAAGATGGTGTGCTCATGGCTTTTGTCTAGGAAGGTGGACCACCTAATCCCACACCCAGAAGAACCCCAAACTGTCTCATGAACCCAGCAAAGAAGGGTCCAACAAAGAGATGGAGCTGGTGTGGCAAGAAGATGGCCCGCCCCCTTCCCCCTCACTCTGTCCCAGGCTCCATGTGAAGGCCTGAGCCTCTCCTGACTGATAACACACAGAGTAAGTGGATTACAGTCTCTCCTCGCTGAGCTCTGTCTGTCTGTGGGGCTGGCTCCTCTGAGGCCATGAGCAAGGGCCTGTGCCAGGCCTGCCCTGACTCACAGGTGTTAGCAGAAAACTGGTAGCTGTACCCCCCCATGCCAGCCTTCATCTCTGCATGCTGGTCCCCTGTGTCTGTTTGATCATCATCTTGAGTTATTTTTTTAAATTGGCAGTTTCATAAATGTATATAATAAACACAGTCATTCTCAGGCCCCATTCCCACTCACCCCACACCTTGTCCCATAGACTCTTTCCTCCCAACATGTCTACCACTCCCTCTGCTTTACTTCTGGGTGACATCTATTGACTTTAAGCAGGGTTTCTTACATGGGTGTGGGTAGAGGTCATAACTGGATTAGGGAAACTTAGCCCATGCTTTCCCCCAGCAACCATGAGCAGTCAATAGTCCCTCAGGGAGGGGTGGGGTCAGTTGTCCTGGCTGGTTTTGTGTGTCAACTTGACACAAGGTAGAGTCATCAGAGAGGAAGAAGCCTCAGCTGAGGAGATGCTTCCATGAGATCCAGCTGTAGGCATTTTCTCCATTAGTGATCAGTAGGTGAGGGTCCAGCCCATGGTGTGTGCACCAACCCTAGGCTGGTGGTCTTGGGTTCTGTAAGAGAGCAGGCTGAGCAAGACATGGGAGCAAGCTGTAAGCAGCACCCTTCCATGGGCTCTGCATCAGCTCCTGTCCCAGGATCCTGTCCCATTTGAGTTCCTGCCCTTTATTTATTTACTTATTATGTATATAGTACGGAAGAGGGCACCAGATCTCATTATAGATGGTTGTGAGCCACCATGTGGTTGCTGGGAATTGAACTAAGAACCTCTGGAAGAATAGTCAATGCTCTTAACCTCTGAGCCATCTCTCCAGCCCTGGTCATGGTGTTTTATCACAGTATTGGAAACTCTAACTAAGACAGGCCTCATGGACACCTCCTGTCCATGATGAAATGTCTACACGGGGCAGGTGCACACAACTGTAATGAGTTTGTGAGTAAGAGTCTCTGTCATGCCCAAGATACTCCATTTACTGCACATCTCCCAGACTCTGGTTCTTACAGCACCTTTTCCTGGTGTTCCCTCAGTCTGGGAGGGAGGGATGTAACTGTCCCATTTCAGGCTGAACACTCCACTGCCACTTTGCCAGCTTCAGGTTTTTGCAATACCCTCCACTGGCTGCAGCAAGAAGCATCTGTGATGAAAGAGGACACAGCATGGACCTCAGATGGTGACAGGAGCTGGGGGCTGAAGAACTGGTACTTTTAAAAGAGCACATTTATCCCTCATCCATCTAGCATCTGTCCATTCATCTATCATCTATCCATCTACTCATCCATCTATCTATCTATCTATCCATTCATCTATCTATCCATCTATCTATCCACCCATCTATCTATCCATCTACTCATCCATCATCCATCTATCCATCTATCTATCCATCCATCTATCTACTATCTATATCTATCCATCATCTACTTACATTTATCTATCATCTATCTATTATCTATCTTACTATTTATCTGTCTATTGTCTATCATCTATCTGTCTACCATCTATCTCTACCCATCCACCATCTATCTGTTTGTCTATCATCTATTTTTCTATCTATCTATCTATCTATCTATCTATCTATCTATCTATCCATCTATCATCTATTTATCTATCTGTCTCTATCCATTCACCATCTATCTACCTATCCATCACTATCCATTCATTATCTATGTATCATCTACCTCCCTATAATGTGCATGTGATGGTCAGAGGACAACTGTGGGGGTCACTATTGTCCTTTCCTTCCGCCACATGGGTCAGGGGGTTATAATACAGATGTCTTCACCCGTTGAGTCATTTCACAAGTCCCTTCTTTCTAAAAGCACACTGTCATTTTGTGTTGGGGCCATTCTACTGTGTTCCGATGCCATAATAATGATCTCTGCCACAGCCGCTTACAAACAAGGCTGTGTTCTGAAGTCCTGTGTTTAGGATTTGAGTACAAAACCCACATCCATGTCAATCAGTTTACTGTTGCCTTGAAAACACAGAAGAAAGATGTTTTCTTTGGGCCATGACTACTTGGTCCCATTGTTTCTGGGCAGAGGTAAACAGGCTACCACGGTGGAGACTTAGGGCAGAGCAAGCCAATCACCTCATGGTGACCCGGAAAAAGAAGGTGGATAGAGAAGGAAAAAGAGGCAGGAGGGGTGGGAGGAGCTGAGGTCAAGGGCAGACCCCCCCAGTGACTTCCTCCCAGCTAGGCCATTCCTCCAGTTCCCACTACCTTCCAACCATTGACTGGCCTGTGAGCCCATCCACAGATTATCCAATAGCCAAGTCAGAGTCCTCATGACCCACTCTATTTTGAGCACTGCCACACTGGGGAGCAAGCCTCAGCTTGTAAGTTTTGGGGAACAAGAACACTCCATATTCAAGCTGGTACAAGCTCTAAAGGCAATAAGACATTTTCTTTATGGTGGCCCTGGAAAGTCGGTTGGAATCTATACCATTTAACAGGTGAATGAACTGAGGCTCAGGGAGGGAATGACTTCGTCCAGAGCCACAGACAGTGTGCGTCATGGTTGCACCAAAGCCTATGGAAAGTGGGCTTTGCAATTCCCCACTCCATCTAACTGCCTGCCCCTCTGTATGAACTGTCTCTCACCTCCCCGGATACTCTTTCCACTTTATGAATGAAAAAAAACTGAAGCTCAGAGAATTGATGGGTTGACGAGACTGCACAGCTGCTCAGGCTGAGCTGAGGGGCCTCAAGGCATCTCTCAGGGATGGCCTCTCAATCTGTACCAGGCAAACAAGCAGCTACTGTGCACTGTGATGGGAAGAGTCACTTACAGTAGTCCAAAGGGTTGCAGCTTCATGGTGGTTTGATTTACGATGTTCAGATTTAAGAAGGTATGACAGAACCTACGTGTATTCCATAGAAACTACGCATCCCTAATGGGGACCTTTCCCCCAGGCTATGGCTACATGGTACAGGCCTCTTACCTGCTACTGGGCAGTGAAAGCAAAATGTAATTCCATCCTGCCCCATGATGTTGAGAGCAGACCCACAGGCTATGTGGAGGCATGCATCTGAACTAGGGTGTCCTGTTAAATTAGGCATTCAGAACATCACAGTTCTGATTATGGTATATTCTGAGGTTAATTGGGATGTGGCCCCATCATAAGCTAAGGAGCTTTAGAATTGCCTTGCATTATAGGCCAAATCATTTATTTTATTCATGTCACATCACACTGTGCCATGTGACACCAATCAAAGCACATCACACATATCAGATTATGATACATGTCAGTCACACCACAACACATACATATCTTATGTCATACAGAACCCCAGAGGGCAGAAATACAAAGGTAGCTCTGTTCATCTAGCCACTGAGATCTGTAGAGTCCTGGGGCCAGTCCAACCCAGCATCCTGTTCCCACCTCTGAAAGACATACGCCATCATGACTCACGTTCATTTTGGGTTCCAGAAGCAGCTCACATTCAGAGGCCCCCAAACGAATGCCTCCGAAGGCCAACTGTGTACCCCAGATCAGCCAGACTCCTGTGATAACTGTGAAGCTGTAAGGAGGGGACCTCAGCTCTCACTCAGCTGGGCCTGGCGGAGCAAATGTCTTTATCTGAGCACAGGAGGAGCCCCAGACCTCCTGTCAATAACACGCCCAGTGATGCCCAACCCTTGGACTGTGTTTCTAGCCTCAGGCAATTTTATGATGGAAAAAAGTCACCAGGGAGAAATGTCAGCACAGTCAACAGCCTCCCACAGCTGCCTTCCCAGCAAAGGTACTTCAGGGACCCTCTGGGTCTGGAGAACAAGTCCTCCATGTGTAGAACCAACTCCTGCTCACAGGATCTGAGTACAGGAAGCACTGTGACTCAGTGTTGGCTGAGTGCTTGCTCTACTGTGGGTTGGGAAGGCAGAGACCTAAAACGAAAACATGTCCATGGGGCTGCACTGGGCAGAGGCAGCTGCAGGTCTGGAGACCTTGAACTTAGTCATTCTCATCTGTAGAATGCCAATGAGTCCTCCCAACAGGGGTGCAAAGACCAAAGGAGTCGATATGACCCAGGCTCACCCCAAAGCCAGGTACCTGAGAGCCAGGATGCAGAGGGTCCTGGGGGGGGGCTGGCTGACTGGAGGATCCCAGAGTAGAGAGCCTACTGGGTTTGCTCCATGAACGGTACAAGGGAAGGGATGATGCTCAGTCAGAAGGGCTTTGTCCACCCCAGACACAGCAGCAGGCAATGGTTTACAGCCTGGTGCAGTGTGATTTCATACCAGGGAGCCTCAGGAGGAATCCTGGCTACAATATCTCAGCAGCTAGCAGAGGAGGCTGGGTCAGAGCAGTTTGTGGGTTAGGGTCCAGATATCTAAGACATAAAAACGCAAAGAAGGAATGATGGTTGGTGCCCGTGTCCCCATGGGCAGGTGGGTCCTGTCTTCTTGGTAGGGATGGCTCCAGTGCTTGGCTCACAGGTGTTTGCTAGCTGGAGGAGAATGAGAAAATAGTTGTGTTCTGCTACCTCTGTGCTCTGGCCCTGAACCTCCCACTCACTCCCCTGTGGCACAAAGCCCCCAAGCTGTGCAATTTAATCTCTGGGTGTCCAATTCTCTGCCTCACTCCAGGAAGGGGGTTAGTGGGGTGAGTTTCAGCATTAACATAAATTATTGACCCAGAGCCCAGCAGCTGCTGGAGAGTTTTGTGGGGCAGGCAGCCTTGGGAGCTAGTGAACACAGGAGAGCTCAGCACAGCACCATGACTGGGTGCTTTAATGGCCTCACATGAGCCACTCCTGATTTTCAGGGGATTCATTCTTATGATGTCCCTGTATCTATTACTCTTTATAATTTCAGGCAGGTGTCCAAACTTTATGACATTTGGGCAGAAACAAGAATGACCTTCAAACAAAGACTGGTACGGTGGTTACAGAAGGGGGCATGACCAGAATCTCAGGCTCAGATCCCTTCAGGGACTTGGGAGGGAGAGTCAACAGTAAATGGACAGGCAGAAAGAAAGAGAGGGAGAGCCACCACCCCAGGGTCCTCTGGAACCCCACCATATGCTCAGGGATCCTAGACCTCTATGACATGGTCAGTTTTTAAATCTTAGAAACTAAATTAACTTTAAGATTTTGATCTTTTTGAGATGGTGTATTGCTAGGTAGCCCAGGTTAGCCTCAAACTGGCAATCCTCCTCCGTCTGTTTCTGGAGTGCAGACATTATAATCATACACCCAGTTAATTAATTGTTTAAAAATCCAGAAGAGATACACCATGTAAACGGGAGAAACCCCAGTGGCTGCCAGGGGCTCAGAAGGAAAGGAGCTGGACAATGGAAACAGAACCTGGAGAGCAGAGGTAAGCCTGCATGGTGTCCCAGCAGTGCGTCATTATCCATTTGTCCCCATCACAGACTGTACAAGAAGAGGGACCCTGGGCCAAACCCTAGCCTGACTAACAAGAATGTAGCCTCTGAAGCTGCTGACAGAAGATGATAGCACAACCTGGAAGCCAGCAAGCACTCTCTACTTTCTGCTTACTTTGTTTTTCTAGACAGAAAACTCTCCCCTAACTCAAGTTCAGCCTAGCACACAGAAAGCAAATGAATACCTACAGTGAGCAGAAGGGAGCCTCCCACCCAGTGGCCACTTTCACCCACTCGGTTATTGCAGACTAACATCCTGATTGAAAGCAAACTAAGGAAAAAAAGGGCTTGTTTGGTTTAGGGCTAGGGTATCCCAGATCAGAATTATACTCTAGCACTGAGGGATGTCTGGACAGGAACTCAAGCAGGCCAGGAACCTGGAGGCAGATGCAGAGGCCATGGAGGGTCCTGCTTACTGGCCTGCTCGGACTCCTTTCTTATAGAACCCAAGACACCAGCCTAAGGATGTGCTGGGCTCTCCCACATCAGCCATCAATGATCAATCGATGAGATAGATGCTCCACAGACATCCCTACAGAGCCAATCCGATAGAGGCATTTTCTCTATTGAGGTTTCTCTTCCCAGACAACCCTAGTCTGTGCCACATTGGCACAAACCAATCAGGACACCTTCTTCATTTGCTAATCCTGCTAAGGGCTCCACGATGGGCTTCTGGGGTGTGGTATTGATAGAAGGAGGTTGGATGTGAGGGGTCGGGGTGAGAGAGACAAGATGAGGGCATGACTTTTCAACACCAGCAGTGCCTGATGTTTGATGCCCCTGCAAAACACCAGCTGTGCAGAAGGTCCCCTGTTCCAAGGTTGGTGTAGAGAGAACAGATACGGACTGTCACAATGTCTCAGGGAGGAGGATGCTGAGCACCCTGGAGATAGGTGTATCCCTAGAGACACCTCTCTGTGTCTCTGGGAGAGAGAATTGACTGTCTTGCATCCTGTGGGGAGTCCATGTTAGTTTTGACTTAAGGGGGTTTAAGAAGTCTGGGGTGCTGGGACAGCTGTATTTGGGGGTCAAGATGGATTCCACACACCTTATACATCCACACCCATCCACCTCCATGCAATTCCGCAGCCTGTCTAGCCCTGTTCTTCTGAGCTCTGGCTTCCTCACATGAAGACAGGGCCAGATTCCAACCCTTTCTTCAAAGGCTCCTCTTTAAATTGTGCCACCGCCATTCCTGAAAGTACAGGGTTCAGCTCACAGGAACGTTAACAGATTGAGGAAGGGACACAGCCCCGCTTTCCAGAGCCTCCTTAGAAACACTTGCTCTGTTCTTGGCTGGTCACCTGCTTCCCCACTGCTGGACCAATGCCATAGGCCAGGCTGGGCTCTTCAGATGTGCTGCTTCCCAGTGACCTGTGGTTAAGAAGAAGGTGGGAGGGGAGGTGTCCCCCATCTCCAGACTTCCCAGCCCCCTCCTCTCTTTGACAAACCAATATGTCTGGCTTCATTTTCTCCCCATCTGACTACCACACGATGCAAAACCAAATTAAAAAAGACTATTTTCTGCTCACATGAAATTTTTAGTTCTGGCGAGCATTCGGGAAAACACTTTCAACACAGGGCCTCTGAGAAGTTGAGCTGCTACAGAAATTTTGTTGGAACAGAATGGAGCATGTGTGGGGACCCGCTTCATATGGGCAACACTGACAAGTTCCTCACAACTCAAGAATGGCCTTCCCATTGGGGGTGGCAGACCAATATTAACAATAAAAGCATCTCTCATTATGAATATTGTGTAGCTTGAGGCTTTGCATGTATTATCTCATTTAGACATAACCACATGCTCCTACTCAGAATTATTATCTCCCTTGCATGCATAAGACAGCTGAGACTCAGAGAGGGAGTAACCGGCTTGAGATCACACAGATTGTAAAGGGTAGGGCTGAGATTTGAGCCCAGTTCTGTCAGGTTCACAAGGCCAGGATGCTCACTAAGGTTCTCTGGGGTGTTCAGTGTGAAGGGTTGGAGCTTTTGCCAAACATCGATCTCTAAGATTCATTGTGGGAATCATACTGCCCTGCTTTTGGTCAATCAGCCATCAACAAGCAGATGGTAACTGAATCGTTGCTGTAGGATTGAAATATGGCTACAAGGCTGAATGAAACCCACCTTCCTCCTGAGAGCTAGAATCTGTGTGTAAGGACTGAGTGACTTCCAGTAGGGGGTAGTTCTGGTTTGGGGTGAGGTGCATCATGTCTGTTGACCCTCCCTCTGCATGGCATCCCCTTGCTGCAGGGATGCATTTTCTCTGTTTCCCCACAGGCCATGCATGGGGTGTCCAAACCCACTTTCCTAATCATGTCGGTGTTTATGTGTCTATTGCAACAGCCATGGAAATTCTCAGAAACATCCCAAGTGAACATTGTACCCGGATTTCCCAAGATTCATCACTTGAGAGGAGACTGGGTGAAATGGGACTTGATTAAAAATCCACTTTTAAAAAGTGTGAAATCTGGGGACACCCTAGAAGATAGATCAAGGCAAGCAGAGAGGGCTGCTTTTGGAGCTGAGCAGGGCTCTGGGGCTGCATGCTGGAAGATGTATGTCTTCCCTCAATGGGCTGCCAAGAAGCTTCTATCTATACCTTCAAACTCTCCCACTTTACCCTTCCCAGAACTGGGACACGTCATCTTATAAGACTGGATGCGATGGGGATGGTCTGGGTCACTTGGGAGCATGGTGGCATCATGAGGGAAAGAGGCAAGGATGTCATAGTGTCAGGAGTAGCCAAGACCTGGGTGTGCTGGGTGCCAGCTTTAGACAAGGAAGTGCCAGTGAGCCCAGGGGTGTGGGCAGCTTCTAGATGCCAGCTGGAGAAGGCCAGTTTCTGTTAGTGTCCCCAGCACTTTGGTGTGATCCAGATCTTGACATTAGCTGAGCACAGTCTATGTTGGCTTTGGGACCCTCATATCTGTGTAGCTTTTTTTTAAAGGGGGTCTCTGAGATAACTCTCTTTTTTTAATTTTTTACGTGAATTGGTATTTTGCCTGCATGTATAACTGTGTAAGGATGTCAGATCTTGGAATTACAGACAGTTGTTAGCTGCCATGTGGATGCTGGGAATCGAACTCAGGTCCTCCAGAACAGTCAGTGCTCTTAACCGCTGAGCCATCGCTCCAGCCCCAGGTATAGCTGTTTTAAGGTAGAATATGTGTGATTGCTTCTGAGAGGGACCCACCCGCGAACACTCTGGGGACACTCAGGGTTCCTCTCAGGTCTCTGGCTGGCCTGTCTTCCACATCTTGGCTGTACAGGGAGATGAAGGCCTCCAGCAGGCCCAGGCTGAAGGTAACCTCACATTTTCTCAGACCCATCAACTGCTGCTAGTCTCCACGAACTCTCTCTGGTCCTCTGCCCTTCTGTCTGCCTCAGGGTGGCCTGTGGGAACCATATCAGCACTCAGTCACTTCTGCCTTCTGCAAGGTCAAGAGCAGGAAGGGGTAGAGCCATTGCTGCCTCAGTTTCTCCTGAAATGATTATCTAGGAGTGCTGTGGCCATACAGGGCACAGCTCAGGCTCTCTACTTGCTGACCCTCCCCAAGATGGAGCTTCTCAGCACAAATGTAGAACATCTTCCTTTCTTGAACCATAGTGGAGTCAGCTCTGCTCTGGGCATGTTGTGCATTCATTTCTGATCTTTGAGATGATACCCCAGGGTGAACACCAGCACAGATCCTCTTTACAATATGAGGAAACTGAGGCATGGGAATTAAAGTGCACTAGTGAAGTCTTGCTCCACATTGTTGAGTGTGGCACAGGCTGTGACACCATTAAGGTCTGTCAGGAACCCCCCTTACACAGATGCTGCCCCTCAGCCTACAGTGCTCCCATGATATGCCTCCAGCCACCCGTGCTTTACAGCCCAGCTGCTCCCACAGCCATTCACAGTCACTGGCTCTTCCCTGTCAGGGAAAGGACGTCCCCACTGCTGGGTTTCCATGATAAACCTGGCTAATTCTTTGGTGTTCTCTTTGCCCTAGGGCAGACTCCATCAGCCACAGGGCATGTCACACTTGTTTGTCAGCCTGTCCTGCACATGCTCTGCCCAGGCATATTCTGCAGCATTGGTGGTTGCCAGGCTTCAGGTTCTGGCCATGTGGTGCCTTTCTGATGCCTCCCGGAGCCTGGCTGGAGCCTAGGAAGCTTGGCACTCGGGTGTTTGTGTCCCTGTGCCAGGAGCGCACTGGGCCCTTGGTCTCTTGCCTCTCCACCCTGCCCCGCTCTGGTTGGAGCCTTGCCTGGAGCTGAACAAGGCTCCAACTTATTCATTTCTTGGCCAAATTCCTATCGGCTGCCCATGGGGAAACTGAGTCACAGGCGACATTTGCTGAAATGCTCTGAAACTGGAGCTGTCTGGGTCTAGGCTGCCAGCCTGTCTCCTTTCAAAGGGGGAGCCTGCTGGGTCTGCTTTCTCTTTCTTTTCTTCTCTTCCTCAGTTTCCTTCACGGTCCCAGGGGAAGAGTTCTGCTAAATGCCCTCATTGTGAAGAACCACAGCATTCCAGTCGCCTTGAGACTGACCCAGGAGGGCAGTGACGTTGGCCAGGGATCCATGGCCCTCTTATCAAGCATGGTTTTTCTTTGGCCCAAAAGAGGGAGGGAGGGAGCAGAGACTTGCTGGAAAGAACTGGTTGGACCTCAGGGGAGGCAAATAGAGTCTCAAAAAAGAGGAGCGTTATCTCGCCAAAGAGACCAATTAATTGGCCATTTCCCTGTGGGGGAGCTTTTCTTGTCTAAAAGCTGAAAGAGAGAGAAAGAGAGAGAGAGAGAGAGAGAGAGAGAGAGAGAGAGAGAGAGAGAGAGAGAACAGGAGCTTCCAGGGAGCCGACCCACTGAGCTTTATGCGGGTGTGCTCAGTATTTTAGTGGCTCTGTGTGTGGTGTACAAGGTGTCTAGGGAGGAGGCCTGGGGCAGGAGCAGGCTACATCTGCACCTCACTTTGATCCCAAATGGCTTTTCACTTTGGATGAATCTTTTGGCCTCAGTTTCCCCAAATATAAAATGATGGGAGGTGGTTGGTGTGTTCCAGATGTTCTCACCTCACCCACCTCTGCTGTACATGCCACAGGCATGAGAATCATAGAGCTGGCCATTCTTCACCTGCTTGCTTTTTTCCTAGGCAACCGAGGGCCTAGCTCTGGTCCTGCTTCCTGGGGATAAAAGGTAATTGCTGAAAACCAGCAGTTAGAAGGTAAGGCCGCTGAGGAGCCAAGCAGGTGGGCAGTGCTGGGGACTGCACAGATGGGCTCCAGGTGCACTGAGGGTGTGGACGGGGCAGCAGGGACTGGGGCTGGGATGGTGAAGCAGAAAGAAGGGGGTGAGGAGAACTGGATCATGCGTGTGGCAGGGCCTGGTCACTCTGAGCCTTTCTAGCAAGTGACTAACCTGGGTGGGTCCTGTTCTCTATGGCTTCCCATGGCTCTGCCTCACTTGGGGAAACTCAGCTCAAGTGAGCATCCACACTGACCAGAGAAGTGTCAAGAAACCCGAGGCTCCCTCTCTAAAGCCATGAGTCCATGTCTACCCTTATTCTTCTTCAGCTTTACTCCAGTTGCCCTGACCTCTGTGACCCCCACTGCACAGAAGTAAATGACAGGAGCCCTTGGAGAAGGCGATGAAGTGGATGTGTGCTATGTCTCCACAGAAACATCTTGACCTAACAGACTCCATTGCCTGAGCGCTTCCAACCCTTCCACAAACACCAGCTGCCTGCACTAGTCCAGCTCAGACCCCACCGTCATGTGCCTCCCTCACTGAGTCACTCAGCAAGCATCATCGTCTCCAGGCCACAGTGGGGCCACTTTGCCACCATGGTGAAGTCATAGACAGCATAGCCCTTGTGATCCCTGTTCCACCATGGGACTTACAGGGCTGGGGGTGGCTAGGTGAGTACGTTGTAGGTTACCACTTTGGCAAGGGCCTCAGGAGATGCTGGTGTCTATTGGGTGAAGGCCAGGGTATGCAAAGCCCAGCTGGAGATGTGGGGTTGGAGGGGCAGTGGACTGAAGACCTCTGTAGGGGAGGGAGGAGGAGAGAATTAGGACCTCACTGGCACGGGCCCAAGTATCTAGAAGAATAAGGGATCAGTTCCAGGCTGGCCTAGAACCCATGTCATCTTCCTGTCTTGGCTTCCTGAGTCCTGGGATTACAGGTGTGTGGTACAACACTGTCCCTCTGGGTAGTCGTTAAATAACACTTTTCTGTCTTTTCCAACCTCTCCATAGCCTGCCCTGGAGGCATGCTGGGATGCTCTTCAACCTGTATCACAACCTTGCTGGGCCCCCTCTTCACAAAGATTCAATTCCAGTGCAACCTTATCCAGGAAGCCCTGCTGGACCCCAACTAGTGAGGAGCGATCTCCTGGGTTCTCCTCCTCAGTACTGGCCATTCTTCCTGACTGTTGTTTTGGTGTGTGAGGCTGTGTGTCCTGCAGGGTTGAGCAACAGGGTGTCCCTCCCCATTCCCAGGGCTGCCTGGGACTAGGGTATCCAAATGGTTGAAGGTTCAATACTAAGGCTGGGGAAACATTGGGCAAACCCCAAGCTGGGTTTTGATGGTTCTATCTGAGGTCTGCAAAGTGCCATCACACCTAAAAGAGGAGTCAGGATACAGTCACCAGACACACTTCAGGGTCCTACTGGGAGAATCCGGCTGCATCCTGCCCTGTTTGAATATTGAGGGTCTGTGAGAACCCCATGGGTGTTGCTTTCCAGCTAGGGTCCAGGTTCAAGGGAAGGGGCCTCTACTTCCCACTGGGAGAAGAGAAGGGTCTCTAGCTATACCCTGCCACCCAGGAAGGACATGGGTCCTCAGATGGGTGGAGACTGCAGAGATCTGACTGCCCTGAACCTGGATACCAGCTCCTTATGGGCCTCTCTGGGCTGGCCTCTGCCACCTCACCCTGGAACACTTTGCCTTTACTCCCACTCTGCAGGGGCCGTCACCTGAAGGATATTTATCTCCTTGCCCATGTTGCTCAGGACGTCACAGTGCTTCTTGCTGTTTTATTTTTTTCTCTTTCTTTTGTAATTTCTTTCCTGGGGCAGCCCCTCCCCCAGCTTTATCCCACTTTGGGAAAGGGACTGGGCTAGGCTGGTGGGTGACCTTTGAATCAAGGTTGACTGCTCGCAGTTTTCTTCACTGTCTGTGGCAGACAGTGATTTGGTTTGAAATAGAATACAGAGCTGGTTGTGGCACCTGTGTCAATACATTTGCCATTCCAGCTCTGGGGATGCTGAAGCAGGAGAATAGCCAGGTCAAGGCTAATCTAGACTATATATTGAGACCTTATCAACCCCTCCCATGCCTCCAGTAGCATAGCAACCAAGAATCAAGGGTCTGTGCCTAGGGCTATTTCCTGGCCAGATAGCCCAGAGAGAATTATCTGGGAATATGGGGGTTGTCTCTGTGGAAAACGAGACTCACATACACACACAGCAGAAAACCAGCATGGATAACCTGGCAAGCACCTTGAACACACATCCCTGCACCCACTGGCCCAGCATAAACATCTTCACCAGGTAACACCCTTCTACACCTAACCAGTCGCCCCCTCCCTCCCCGTGGAGGGCCATTCTTTCTGACTCTCTGATTGACACTCTCTCCACCCAAACGCACACACACACCCCAGGACTGTAGTTTAGTTCCATTTTGAGCTTTTTTACACTCAGAATTTTAAGGAAGTGCTTGTTGCTAATTGGGCTTTTTTCGGCAGGTATTATTTTAGCACAAGGCATCTAATCGTGGCTGTATACTATTCCTCAGTTATTTCAAGTCCTAGGATCCCAGATCCTCGTGCATTCTGGCATCACAGATATTTAAATGGCTTTTGTTTCAATGGCTCTGTTTCTGGGTCAGTATCATTACAGATGAGGATTTCACCTCTGTTCAGTGTGTATGGTGGTGATGCAGTGTTAGCCGACTCTGCCATTTGTGCAAATAGGCACACTAATTTACACTCCCCAGCATATGGGTGTCTGAGGCCTCCATTCAGCATTACATGTGAACTTCCAGTCTACTGAACCATGTGCACTAGCATGAGCTTGGAGGGGAATTAGACACAGTAGTCACCAGTTCTTGGCCTCTGGGCAGTCTAGAACAGGTGACCAAAGTCACAAATCAGCCACTACTCTCATCAACATGAATCCTGAGGGACTAACATCTGTAAGGAGACGTGACCAGATCCACTGTGTGCCCAGGGCTGCCCAGAAGGAACCCTTTACCCTGAAAGGGGAACTGTAAGTAACTGTGCAAAATGAAAGCCAGTGGGCTGATGTCAAAGCCTGGGGAGAGGTCCTGGGGCAGGGTAGTGGGAGTTTAAAAATCTCAGAAGACAGGTCTGGAAAAGTGAGGAGAGCAGAGATATAATGATGCTAACATCAGGCTGCACCCACTCTCGGTCACTCCATATTGTCTAAGGGTCTTTCACTTGAAAGCTGCCTCAGAGAATCTATCTTACATGAAGGGGGATGATGTCTCCATCCCCTGGGTGGAGCCAGAAACTATACTGTGTCAGGCTCCGCCCAGGACACACAAGTCTGATAAATGACTCATTGCTAGGGGTAAAAAGGGGACCACTACTCAGTTTATTGGGGAAAGCTGAGACTGTGGGAACACACAGGTGTGTTAAGATCATCAGGAAAACAGGGCCCGGAATGCAGGGGACATCAAGTAAAAGTGTAAGTCCCTCATCTGGACGCCAGGAAATGATGGACACCTACCTACTCCTGAGATGGCATGTCATCTGATACCTGCTGTGTGTGTCAAGGATCCAGGATTCCCCAGATCGAAAGAGGCTACTGTCTGCTGGTCCATACACCTGTCTGTCCATCAGGACCTGGGCCCATCTCACTGTTTCCTGCCGCTGAACTTGACTTCTCACTTTATGGCTGAGCAGCTGCTGCCTTGGCTCATTATCTCTGCTGTACAGACTCTGTCAGCATTCTGGAGCCTCTCAACCTCTGCAGTAGTCTGTGACCACTCTGTAGCCGGCCTCCCCTCATGCATACATGCATTCACACACAAATATGTGCACACATACACATCACACATGTGCACATACACATGCATTCATACATATGCACATGTACACATATATACATACATATACATACATCACACCATATGTGTTCACAGATGCACATACACACTCAGATTCACACACCTAACACATGTACACGTGTACACACACATTTACTGTGTGCTGTGAGAGTTAATATTGATAATTAAGATTGCAATAAAAGAGTCTGCATTCGCTCAGGTCACCAAGGCAGGCAGATCACATGACAAATTGTGGTCATCGAGACACTAAATCTTGTGAATTCACTAGTCAATCAATTCTGATGCTGTGGAAACACAGCCGTGTCTGTCTGTTTCCAGCACTCACAGTGGAGAGAGCGTGCACAGGTTGCCATGGGTCTCCTAACAAGAGGTAGGGCCTCTCAGGTCAGGAAGGCTGGAGTTAAAAATCTCAGTTCAGCAAGTGCTAACTGTGATCTCACAGCCTGGGGGTGGGCAGAGGGAGGGCAGGGACCAGAGGAGATGGGAAGACAGGGAGAGCGACAGAGTAGAGGTGGGGGAGGCCTCTGGGGGTGTGCAGGAAGGGTCTGCCTTTCTTCTCTTGGGCTGCTGGGGCTGGAGTGTGCAAAGCTGTTTTATTGAGTCCCTACTATGCGCTGGCACTCATGCTGTGGAGAGAAAACCGAGGCCCCGTTGGCCACACAGCCCAACTTCCTCTCAGTCTCTGCAGCTTTGTCCTGGGAAATTGGGGAGAGCATTAATAGTCTCAGATAGCCAAAGAGAAGCTGGCTGTTTCCAAAGGGCCTGACTACACTGTCTGATCCTGCTCTCAGGACAATGGGGGCTTCTGGGGCCCTTCAAAGCACTGGGCAGGGGGCTCTCCATCCCCACACTGGCAGGACCTCTTGTCGGGGGACTGACTTCCCAGTGTGGAGGCCCATGTTTACCACCCAGGTACCCATATGTGTAACACACACACACACACACACACACACATGCACCCATGCACTCAAACACGCAGACACGCACAGGCATATGAGTATGCAGACAGAAGAGGGGAATCCAAAGTGTCATGGGGTAGCTGTGAAGTCTAGGCTGAGCTCCCAGATTGAGGGCTGTTCTCACTGCTCCTGAGTCCTTCCTGAGAGCCTGCCTGGCCTGTGTGACGCCCTGCCAGTGACAGGCTTATGCCTAAGGCAGGGGAGGCCCATGTGCGCTGGGCCTCCTTTTATCCATAAAGCTCTCAGCTTGCCTGCCAGTCACTTCAATATGACTGGTGCTGAAGAGGCCTTGACTCTCCCCTGGGGCTCACCCCTCCCTGACCATCTGCCAGTGTCTGTGGCTCAGGAAACCACAGAGGCTGATTCCCGCAATGGTGATCCTCCCCTGCTCCTCAGTCCCCTAGGCTTTGGTGGGCCACAAGCAACTGTGATTGAGAATTTGGCTGTAATTTGAGAATCACTAAAAGTGGTTCAATGATGTGGGGCTGATGGGACTTAGTGCCAGCAGGCAAGAGCAGGGCTGAGAAGAAAGTTCATAAAAGAAAACAGAAACCAAAGGACAAGTAAATTGTGAAAGACCAGAGCGGGGGAAGGGGGGAAGTGGGAAGGGGGGAAGGGGAGAGGGAGGGGGCGCTCTCAAACTCCTGGATGCAGCCAAGCCTGAAGCTCTAGATTGATACTTACACAAGCTGTTACATTCATTCCCCTCTGCCTTAGAGTAAAAGAATGTAATAATATTTAAGTTGAGATCTTTATCTTCCCCCAAAGAATGCAGAGCTGGTGAACACCACCATTATTTCTACCGTGGGCACGCTGAGGTAGGCTGCCACCAGCTGTGAGCTGACCGTGGCTGGCCCGGCCCTCCCCACTTCTCTTAGAGGTAGAAACCGATAGACGCAGTGCCCTTAGGATCTCTGTGTGTTCAGAGCTCACTGGGCCTTGTGCTGTGCTGGGGTGGGCGGAAAGGGGGGCTGCTTGGCAATGAGATTCATGATTATTATTTGAATCCATCCCCGTGCCATAAAGAGAAAAATCAAAGCTCTTTAGTGGTACTTTTCCACTGCTGTTTTTAATTCCATCAAAACACAGCTGGGGGTCTCTTTTCGGAAGGGCGGGGCTCTCTTTTAATAAAAAGAAAATCTCCTTAATAGAAGTTAAAACAGCCCACGGGCCACCAGCTGGCAAGGGGTGTTCACGGAACTAACAGCAGCTTAGGAAACTGCTCCGACTCTCTCCTGTGGCGCCCACCCCAAGGCCACGGCTACAGCATGAACAGAAGCCACCGCTGTACCCTGGCTCCCTGGGGATCTCTACGGACTCTCCTCACACAGGGCAGCTTGCTTGCTCCTGCTCTGGCCAGTGTCAGGAACTCATCTCCTTTAATCAAACCCTTCAGGAGCTATCCCACTGCCCCAAACCAAAGAGCAAGGTCCCTCCACCTTCCATCAGGGCCCCTGAGAGCCTGAGGTATCAGCTGCCCTCTATTCACAAAGCTTTACAGCCTATGCCCATGGGTTCAGTCACAGGACTTCAGGGCCTTTGCACTGCTGTTTCCATTATTTGGCCGCCAGCCTCAGTCTCCCCCACCTCCCTTTTCTCTGGAAAGAGGCCGTCCCCATCACATACTCCTGCATGAGCATGCTTTCCACCGTGGAGTGTATATTCCCAGACTCCTTTCAAGTTATAATATGAAGGACTGTGCCTTGCTTTTCATTTCTGGGTCTCCCTTTTGTGTTGCAGGCCCGGTACACTACAACACAAATTTATGGGTTCTTTCTGAGCCCCGAACCCCCACTCCAGACCTCCTGGAGATGCTCTTCCCTGAAGGTGTATGTGAGATCTTACTGCATTAGAACACAGCACAGGTGTGGTTCGAGGCTGGAAGCCAGCTCCACCTCTTGGTCTCTAGATTTTCAGTTTGTTTGTGATAAATACCAGGGAGGCTGGGGTGTGGCAGGGAGGCAGAGCACCTGCTGGCACACTTGAGGCTTTGGGGTCCTCTCAGAACAGTGACAGAAACGTCAACAGTAACAACCACAAAACCTACTCAGGTAATCATAGTAGAATCTAAGGGTCTGTTTTGGTGATGTTCAATGTACACCCACAGTCCGTTGTTGCCTGTGTCAAAATTTCATCATGTGTGCATAGGTGTATCTGAATGTGTGCTTGTTTGTGTGAGTGCATTTGTGTGTGCATATATGTGTGTGTGTGTGTGTGTGTGCATGTTTGATTTTGTGAACAATCCCACTTTATTTAGCCTGTCTGTCACTGACAGATACTGAGAACAGTTGCTCTGAGTGCTGACTTTGGCTGGACCACCCACAATTGGGGAGTTGTTTACTCTTTCTAGGCCAAGCAGGACAGAACAGTGGAGTTACCAAGATCCAGAAAAGGTTCCTGAAGGAGAGGATCCAGGCTGGGAACTGTCAGTTGTCACACACCCTATTGAGTGCTTTTGGGACAGCCCTGAGCTCAGAACCTTCTCTAGGACACAGGAGTGCATACTCCCTGATCCACCACCAGCCTTGGATTGCTCTCAACATAATAGAGGATGCACAGGAAACATGTCCTGTGTACAGTCAGCAAGTGTGTGCCTGAGGAAGCTACCTGAGGGCCACCTTCCTTGGTTATCACAGAAGACAGATGAGAAGTCCCCAAGGGTATCATGTGGAATTGATGTACCCAATGTCAAGTGTCAGGGGTTCTGAATTTAGACTAGTATCTTGATGGCAAGTTTAGCTTAGGTCACACAGGAGGGCACTGTCCTCACAGGGATCCTCACAGGGAGGAGGCATGAAGTTTAGATGGAGATGGAAAATGGAAGAGGGACCATGTGGGGCCCTGAGCCTTGGGATGTGGGTTGTTTCCAGATGCTAGAAAATAAGGGCAAGTGGAGCCTGATTTGGAGCGTCCAGAAGGGCAACAGCCCCCTAGCTTGTTTATAACGTTGGCCTGTAGACTAGGAGTCTAAATTACTATTGCATAAGCTTGTGCACCTGAGGTCACTTGTTACCAAGCTACAGAAAAAACACATGCCCTCACAAAGTTGGAGGAAACCTTGCAGATCAGGTTGTGGAAGGCTCAGGATCTAGTGACAACCCCATCATTAACTCTGTAAGGCCATAGGCCATTCCAAGTCCCTGTGTCCCCATGCTTTGGGATGGCAGGGCTCAGTGGCCACTCCTGTGAGTCCTGAAAGCCCTCTGCTCCTTTTCCTCCTTCTCTGCTCAGGTTCAAACGCAAAGCCAACCCTGTAGGTAGGTTCTGAGGGCTGGCTGGGCAGTTGATGACTCCCAGGACAGCCTAGCCTTGAGCCAGGTTCCTAAAGCAGGGCATAGGCAGAGCAGACATGAAAGATAGGGACAGACAAGGACAAACGCCCCTCTCAGCCTCTGGAGGCAGATGACTAGGAGCAACCTCTAGTCCTAGTGTGCCCCCCCATACCCTCCACTGTCCTGTGCAGGGAATAGGCTGAAATGATAGGACCTAGTGACAGGGGTACATTTCCCAAGCTCCAGAGACAGACACAGCTGGAGCTCTGCTCTCAACACTGAACTCTCACTCAATCATCTGGGCAGGTTTGATCATTATCATCTCTGTTTTACAAAAGAGGAAACTGAGGCAGAGAGTAGTTTCATCACAGTCACTCATAGACAGCAGAGAGGCAGGTCTAGGTTCTGGGAAGCTGCCCTCGCCTGCCTTTGCACTCTGGGCTGGATATCCTCCAGCCATGAGGGGGCATTATCTAACAACATAGAGTCATCATGCCCATTTTACAGATGAGGAAACAGAGGCATGGAATGGTGAGCATGGTATCCACAGTGACTATGAGAATGCTAAGCTTCAGAGGGCCTAAGGTCACACTTCCTAGAGATGGGGATGATCCCAGGGTATGTGACCCATCCTTGCCTCTCTGCGTTGACACTAGGTGGAGGTAATGAGCTCTCTAGAAGTGTAACATTAACTCTCTCCCTGCAACATGGCAATGGGCTCAGCTAGGTCCAAAGTCCTGGTCAGTTGAGGATCCATCATCTCACCCTGAGCCTGGTCTCCTCCAAAGCTTTTTCCTGGCCACCTAAGCATCTACTCACCATGCTCCACACAAATCTCTGCTATTCTAAACCAGCAGTGTCCTGTTTGGGTGCCTGGGAGTTCTGTGTGTGCTTTTGATCTGAGCCAAGCATTGTGCTGGGGTTTTGTTAAGAACTGACTTGCTAAGTGTCCCTGGAGAAGGCACATGCCATCCTCTCACTTAGAGGAGACAGAACTGAGGTGTAGGGTTCAGACACTGCCAGCTAGCGAGAGGTAGCAGGGCTCTGGGTATCCAACAGGATACACTTCCCTCTCTGCAGAGCCTCATGCTCTACACTCCTCTTTCCCTCACTCTGGGGAGGACTTGGTTCTCACTCCTAGCTGAGTGGGAATGACTGTGTCTGTGTGCAGTCTCCATGCCTGCTTCAGATCTCCAGGAATAAAAACTAGAAAGAGAAATGAGTAGAATATGTACAGGTGTTTCAGGCCACTGCATCTCTAGCATTAGCTACCCCAGTTAATTCCACCTTGTCCAGATCACCTGCTTTCTGGGCAGAGCTGAGATGGGGCCTTGAGCCTGGGGATACTGAATCCCAGCAGTTGGTCTCCAGTCCTGAAGTCAACCAGAGCTGGGTGGGGCTGTGGGTACCCAGCTGCCAGACAGTGCCATCTTCCTTACCTGCTTCTGCCCACGGTGCATGGCTCTCTACGTGTTGGTTATGACACAATAGAGCCTCAGCCGTGGCTTATTTGCTCTTATCCTCTATAGCCCAGGCTAGCCTTGAATTTTCAGCAATTCTCATGCTGTCGCTTCCTGAGCAGGTGGGATTAGAGGCTGACATCACTGTACCTAATAAATATGCTCTCTTTTCTTTTTTCCTCTTCTCTCTCTCTCTCTCCTCCCCTCACCCATGTTTCTTTTCATGATTGAAATGGAACCCCGGGCGCTCATACATGTTAGGCAAGTGCTCCACCACTGAGTGCCAGGTCCCAGCCCTAAAGCTGTGCTCAGCCTCTAGAGAAGAGCTTGAAGGCTGGACAGCCATCCACTTGTTGCACTGCTCGGGCTGAGATCCCAGCCTGCCTATGTCTGATGTCACAGGATGCTGGTGTCCTGAGGCCGAGCTGTGAGCTCCTTTCTCTTCTGGGTACAGCCAGGCAGATGTCACTGACCTAACGTGGTAGAAAGCAAACATCATGTATGTACAGAGGAGTCTTCCCAGGTGTGAGACTCCCTTGGTAGCTTAACTTCATCCATGCAGATTCCTCGATCTTTGCTCTGACTGTTAAAACAGAGCTTGACTGTGTCCGGGCCATCACCAGGGTCATCAACCCTGTCTTGTAATATTAAGTTAAGAACAAGTTGCTGCTGCAGAGGGTCCTTTGCTCCCCACTTCAGGCTCTCTCTGGCACTGAGTCTCATTTTTCTGCGTCTTATTTTTTTAAGTCCTCACCCACCCGTGTCCCAGGGCTGCCGGCTGTCATGCTCAGCTGTACCTCCTCCACCATCCCACACACTCCTTATTTGTTCCTTCTAGACATGGTCATCCTGAGAACCAGGTCACTGAGCTTATTAGAAATGGTGGGCAAAGACAGTAGGCAGACACCGAGCAGCGCACAGAGGCTCTGTTCCCACATGGTGCTGACATGGGACATTGTTCCTGTTCTGTTTTATATGTAGTTGAGTGTCCAGGACAAATGGCAATGCCTGTAAGAGTGGAAAGAAGGGAGCTGGAGAGATGGCTCAGCGGTTAAGAGCACCGTCTGCTCTTCCAGAGGACCCGGGTTCAATTCCCAGCACCCATGTGGCAGCTCACAACTGTCCATAGTTCCAGTTCTGGGCAAACACCAAGGCAAATAATTAAATAAACAAATAAAAGTGTTTAAAAAAATTTAAAAAAAAGAGTGAAAAGAAGAAGTGTGTTCTGAATCACATAGGGGTGTGTGTGCACATATGTGCCTGTGTATCACCATCATCATTACAATTTTAACTTGTCTCTCAAGACAGGCATCAAAAATACAGAGCCAGGCCACTGTCTTGTAAAAAGCCACACTGTATGGGGCCACACTGGCAAAGTAGTGGCCACGAGAGGCAGCTGGAGAACCCTTCTGGCTTTGAATATCTTGCTGCACCAGCTCCTGGAGCTAAGGCCTCCTCCCATGAACCCATGAGGCCTGAGGCTGGTCTGCTCAGCCTGGCCCCAGAGCTGCCTTTGCTGCTGCTCTTTTCTGTCCTTGGGGCCCCTGTGTACTTTGTGGCCACCTATGATTCTTCAGCCCAGATGGGAAGACTGGGGCCCTCACAGAGGAAGGGTCTGTGCAGAATGGCTATATCTGCTCCGGCAAAGCTGGCTGGAGCTTTTCCACCTTCACTTCCCACTTGGGATCTCTCTCTTTAGCCCACACTCACAGGACCACACTGAGCATGAAAAGGAATCAGAGCATGGTATAGCATCTGACATTCGAGCTAGCAACATGGACGTTTAGACCGGGAAGCTGTGGGCTCGGGTGCCTCACTGCCCTTGGTTTCTAGGTGTACTTGTTGGAGTCAGGGTTGGAATGGATGTCTCCTCCTAGAAATTCAGATGGCTGCATCACAACGGCTGCCTGGTCTTGAGAAGCCCCACCCCATCTCTAACTAATAAGCCCATAGCTCATAGTCTCAGGAGTGACCACCCTTTCTTGTCCTGATCAGTACAGGGCAGGAGCCTCACACACCACCTGATCCATAGTGATCCACCCAAGTTCATTAATACCAGCCTCATTTCCTCCCCCTGGCCACAGTGTGGAACCCTGGAGGAGCTTGAGGGTTAGTGATTATTTTTTTCTGGCAGGGCCCAAAACAGTAAACAATGTGGACTGTAAAGCTCATGTTCTCTGCCTCAGCTACCTGCCTGGCATTGCTTAGAACTCCCATAGAGAGCATGCAAATGAATGGATGTAGCTGTGTGCTAATAAAACTTTATTTACAAAAACAGAACATGAGCCTGATTTACCAGTTCCCTGTTCTCCTAGGTCTTGCTGAGCAGAGCCTGGCTCCTCCTCTGAGACTGGGCTGAGGAGAGTGTCCTGAGGTGAGGGGGCATTTTCAAACTTAGCATGGAAAAGTCCTGATCCAGGAAGACTTGGTTCCAAGCAGGACAAAGGGTCACTCTCCCAGGATAGCTTTGCTCTGTGACAATTGGTTGTCTGCTCTATAAAGGGGAGAGAGGGCTGCCATTTATTGTGGGGTGAAATGTGCCAGGTACTTGCAAAGGGCTTGGTGAACATGTCATCCATCACACAAGCCAGTGTTGTGAGACCAGAGGTCCTCCCAGGAGGGATGGGGGACTGGACAGTCCTGCCTCAGGTTTCTCAGGTGCCTCCAGAGCCTCTCCAGACCACAAGCTCCTTGAGAACAGAGCTGGGAAACTCATCACTATAATTTCTGAGACCAGCACAGAAAATGTCACCCTGAGGAATCCCAACAAACATTGGGATCAGCAAATACCATCAACAAATAGATATATGTAAATGAATGATTGATGGGTGGATGGATGAACCCATATGTCTATGGATGGACAAACAGCAAACAGACATATGTGTGGATGGATGGATAGAAGGACAGCTGAGTGAATGATTGATAGGTAGATGGATGACATATGTTTATGGATGAACAGACAGGTGAACATACAAATGGGTGGTCATCTTCATCTACAGATGGATAGATGGACAACATGGATGGGCTGGTAGGAGGGTAGGGGATGGGTTGACTGATGGATGGTTGGAAAATCCCCCCCCAATTCATGTAAACACTGGGTTGTCTTGTGCCTTGACCCATTATCATCAGTGTATCCTTCGGGTGAGCTAATTGGAAAAGGTCTCAGGAGTTCTCATATCTATTATGACAGGTTGCTTTCTGGCACCAGGAAGACAATATGATACCATTTAAATATACTCTCCGACATCAGGTGACTTCTGTAAATCCCCAGGGGATCTTTTTATCTGGGCTTTGTGACCTCAGATAAACCAACACACCTCTCTGAACCTCACAAAAAATTGTAATAGAAATGGTCTCACAGGGCTCCTCCCATGAGTGACAGGTGACATGCATATAAAGTATGTGGTGTGTACTGAGAAAATTCCCTATAAGTGTCATGATGTTGGGCTGAATAGAGAGCAGGTGGGACTGGGGTAGCCACCATGAGCCCCACACTGTGGCTCTACATAGAACATCAGGCCCAGGAGGTCAAACCTACTTAGTGATCACAGTGTCAATGAGTTGGAACCATATGGACAGTGTATATCACACAAGCCTTTGTGACTTCTCCATCATGTGTTTGTGACCAGGCTGAACTCTGCTCTGTCCTGAGGCTTGTACCAGGGTTGGGAGACAGCAGTGGCCCGAGAGGAGCCCTGTCAGCCAGGTTCGAACACATAAGGCCATACTCATTGCCATTCCTATCTCTTCTAATGGTCAGTGACAGTCACAGAGATGAACCTAACCATGGGGTCAAGAGTGCAAACAGTGTCTGTCCCTTGAGTGAAATAAACAGCAAAATGAGATTTCAGGGCCAAGGCTATCAATACAGGAGAAGGGGCTGGAAACACAGATATCCCACAGCTCTGCATCTGTTGGGGAAGAGCCTCATTGGTATCTCACCTTTACCCCACCCCCACGCCAGGAGGACTCTGAGCAGATGCCCTGTCAGTCCTCAGGACCAAAGACCCAACTTGTACGTCATCACCCCAATTCCCACTTTCCAAACATCTGGACCTGCTCCGGGGAGCCATTAATCTCTGGTAATTTCTTTCCTCACTTGATCTGTTTATTTAAGGAAAACAAGTTGCTCCTAATTAGAAGCACTGTAGAGATGCTCTGCACATCGGAGCTGCCTACCTTCAGACGTTCTGCCTGAATGCATACCTGTGCTCCCAGCATCTGTGGGTGGGTGCAGCAACTGTCCTAGGTGGGGGCTTCTGGCAAGAGAGAGTTGGGCATGTGGGCAATGAAGGAGGCTGGGAATGCACTGTGCTCTGAAGTACCTGGGATATACAAGCCATTCCAGCAAGCTTAGAGGAAGACTGGCATTTGACGGGTGCCCAGCTCAAAGATCACTATGGAAGTACCACAGCTCCGGCTGGCCTATGCTATGTGTTCAACCTGTTCCCCATCACATACTCATACCTCCATAGCCACCCAATCACACACATGAGGCACCTGCAGAAGCCACACACACACACACACACACACACACACACACAGGCACACACTGCAATAACATATAAGATATTGCAAGCTGATACCCTGGGTGCGTAGATCCAGCAGCTCACTCACCCACGGGAGATGTGTGTAAAAGTTAGACACTATAGAATACAAGCACATTGAAATGGACACTGTAGATGCCCACACTAGGAAACACACCTGCATGAGCATGATATAACTAAGCATACAATGTTCCATACATGTACACACTTACATGTTTGTCTGCATACACACAAGTGAGCGTGACAACACAGAGGCACACACCCATAGAAACACATGTATGTGCAGAGACATGATACTCACAAGCTTCAAAATTCATATACAGAGGCTTGTAGAGATGTGAATGCAGAGAAGTACACATGCCCAGAGAAGGATAAGCCAGTGCGTCAGGCTGTGGCTCTAAACATGTGTAGATAGGTCTGAAATGTGCTGAGAGCCATCCAGATATGTGTGTCCCTGAGTGCACAGCAAACTCACGTCTCATTCCCCATGTGTACTCACAGGTAGTTGTTCCCTCATGCACACAACATGGAACA
Source organism: Sigmodon hispidus (assembly GCA_004025045.1). Taxonomy (NCBI): domain Eukaryota; kingdom Metazoa; phylum Chordata; class Mammalia; order Rodentia; family Cricetidae; genus Sigmodon; species Sigmodon hispidus. The sequence goes on along the minus strand of PVIH01015603.1, from coordinate 19,429 downwards.
GTCATAAACCCACAGGCACATACACTCATTAGCTGTCAAGTGCACACTGGCTATTCAGACACATGCACACGCACATGGCTTCCATCTCTCTCTCTCCACACACACACACACACACACACACACACACACACACACACTCACCCTGTACCCTAGTCCACCAGGAGAGCAAACTGTTTATTTCTTAGTGTACTGAAAGTCAACCATGCCAACTCTACCAGTGCATGGTGGACCTATATCCCTAAGCTGCCCATCTGCACCCTCCACGTCAGTCCACACAGGACAAACTTTGCTCTTCCACCCATGGCTTCTGAAAGAACACTGGGACCATCCACTGGGAAGCTTTACAACCAGTCAGAAAGAAACAAACTGTCCACAGCCCCACTCCCCGCAGTCTCTGGCTTTGCCCCACCCCCACCACAGATGCCGGGAACAGCAGCCTGCCATGCCCAGCCTGAGGAGGCAGACTGGATGCCTGACCCGGAACAGACAGAACGTCCCTGCCGTGGGTCCCTAGACAGCTGCAAAGTTGAAGCCATGGAGACAGCTTACCTCCATCTCCTGTTGTCATGACAACGCAGCAGCTGGGTGCATCCAGCCCTCCCAGACTGCCCTGGGCTCCCCACTGGGAGCAGCTGGTCCAGCAGCGGTCTTAAAAGGATACAAGAAGGAGGCGGGGACTGCAGGTATTCTGTGATCCAGAGACCTAGGACCCTGGCCCCAGCTAAGGATCCTTGGGGCTCTGGAAAAGCCTCACTTGGGGAATGGTTTTCAGGATTCATGAGCAAGACCTCCAAATGGACATCCCCATTACTCCCTTACTTTTCCAGATTGTGATGAGTGCTCCCAGCATCATCCCAGTTAGTGCTCCCAGCGCCTTCCTAAGTAGGAGCTATAAACTCTTACTTTACAGTCGATAAGTGGCCAGGGGCCGCTTTGAGAGTTGGGTTCCTAAACACTAGCATGCATATCACACACACACACACACACACACACACACACACACACACACACGCCCTGAGATTTTGAAAATCCCACCTGTCACATTGCTCAGGGCCACAACATACTGGCCCAAATGGGGAATCTCTAAGGTTACATGGCATGTCTTCATTCTTAGAGAAATGGCATCTCATTTCTCAGAGAGGCCTAGTGGTTTACTATAAGTCACACGGCAAATCAAAGGTAGGTTTGAAGCTACCTCCTGAAACAGAGCTGGGTTTTCCCCAAGATCTCTGGCACAGACTCTGACACCCCAGAGGAATGCCTGGGTTCGGGCAGCCTGGGAAAGTGTCTTCTGGCTTCAGTTCAGAATCCTAAGCTAAGGCAGGATGTCCTTAAAAATCTCACCTAATGGTTCAAGGGCTGTCCAAGAACCCCCAGCAATGTTGCTCCCTAAAGGCAGACAGATCCACGACCAAGGGAGTCATTTTCAAATGCAGCTCATGACCAGAGGAGTGCCCAATCTCTGTCTGTAGGGGACATCAAATCTACCAAAAAAACCCCCCAAAACAAAAAACAAAACAAAACAAAACAAAAAACCCAACTAGTATGGTGGTGACCCCAGCTCCAGCCAGGAATGGATGACAGTGATGTCCTCCATCAGAATGTGGACTCAGGGCTGGCTTCTTGGAATTGTGTGTTCTCTAGGGAGAAAAGTGTGTAGCCACACTCAGAGCGATGCTCTGGTTTGGGACAGCCTTAGGGATCTGGAACGGGCAGTCACGGCTGGGCAGAAGGTTACCAGCAGATGTGGCCCCTTTTAACATCTCATTAAGGAGTGTTCACAACGCTCTCTATTTGATTTCTTTTCTTTTTTTCTCTCCTTAAAGGAGTAGCCCTTGTAGAATCTCAAGAAGTGGGGTGTGCCCTTTGGGGGCCTCAGAAGGAGTCGAGGGGTTTCTTTGGGGGCACTTGGGCCTGCTAGGTCAATTGGTTCTCTCTCTATACTCACAGAAGCCAGTCTGCAAAGTGGGCTTCACAGAGCCCTCGCTGCGGGGACCCTGGCTGCCGCTGGGTTCCCCAGTGAGGGCGCCACCCCAAGGCCGGTTCACAGGTACCACTTGCCCCTTCTCCCCAGGCTGGGAGCTGGCCGGGCAGCGGGTGTGCGAGTCTGATCCAAGCTCCCCCCACCCCCCACCCCCGCTGCTCCAGCAGCCCCACAACCCCAGGGATGTCCCCAAGCGCGTCCACGGCTGGAGGAAAGTTTGTCATCTCTCCGGAGGCGCCTGTCACCTCTCCGCAGAGTGGGGCTCACTGGGGACCCGCGGCCGCTGCTTACCTGGGGATGCGCCGAGGTCTCCTCGCCCAGTGGGGCGCAGCGCAGAGCAGGGAGAACGGATCACCGAGCGCAGCGGAGCCGGGGCTTGGGGCTGAGTGAAGCTGAGGCTGGGGCATGAGGCTGGGGTTGCGCGGGCGCCCGCACTCCCGGCCCTGCTGGAGCAGTCTGCAGCCCGAGCTCCCGCGCCCGCCGCCTCCCCGCAGCCCGGCCCGGCCGCCCGCGCTTAACTCCTTGCGTCCCGGCCTCCCGCCGCGCCCGCCACAGGCCTGGGCTCCAGGTTGAGCATTGCGCTGAGCCCCGCTCCAGGGCTGTAGACTAAAGCACCCAAAAGGCGAAGGGCTGGGGCCTGGCGGGAGCGTGGTACGCGCTGGCCGCCGCTGCTCAGAGCCCTGGCCCGGCGCCCGCCCGGCGGGCAGCTAAAAGAAATCCAACAAAGGGCAGTTTTGTTGATGGGTGTTCAGCGTGTTGTTTTAACCGGCCCCGAGTTTCAGCTGTGTGGCCTCTGGGCTATCATACTCCCTCTCTGAGCTTGTGTGATCCTGGGCCAATGGCCCAGCTCCTGGATGACTCTCCCTGAGGTCCGTGAAGGGGCCAAGGGTTATCAGACAAGAGGGGGACACAGGGACTTCTGGAATGTCATAGCTCCGTTGCAGATCTAGCTTGGCTCCAAGTTAGGTCCAAGAGTGGGTAGAAAAATTTAGGTGTAAATATTTTTTATTTTATTTTATTCATTTACTTTTTTAAAATTTTATTTTTATGTGTGTGTGTGCTCATAGGCCCACATGTATGAACTTGTATGGCATGTGCCTGTGCTGGGTGTAAGTCCTTAGCTTCTACCCACAATCCTAGGATTCTCACATCTTCCATTTTGTATTTTAGCAGGGCTACTGGGTTACAGATGTAAGCTATTGCTTATGGATTCTGGGGATTTGAACCCAGGTCCTCATGCTTACACAGCAAATGCTTTACCCACTAAATCACCTCCCCAGCTCTTGATTTGGTTTTGTGTTTTTGAATGCCCGTTGTGGAGCTTAACAGAACTGGGCTCAAGTGCTCCAATTAGCTGTTTTCTGGATGTGTGGCCCTGACCAAATTGCCTCAGTTTCCCCACCTAGACAGGAGCAGCTCAGAGCTGGCAATGTGAGGATTACAGGGTACCATTGCACAACAGACTAGGGACACAGGCTACCTCAGAGAGAAGGAATGCCAGGCATGGCTGAGGGGAGTAGTTTGAGCCTCATGGAGAGCTGCGCTGGATAAAAGCAAGATGCCAACTTAGGTTTATAACCGTGTGTGAAATCTCACAGCCCACCCCCACCGCATTCCTTTTTCATTATTTTCTGGAATACAAATGTCTTGGGCATTTTGCATCTGTCGTTTGCTAGTTCTTACCGTCTAGTTGATGTGACAAAACTCTGATGGTGGCTCTGGGTTCTTCACTTGTAGAGAGTTCACAAGGGAGATGTCTTCTTGGGTGTGTGTGTGAGAGAGAAAAGTGAATGACCAGGGGAGGGCAGAGGTGAATGCAGGTGTCCAGCATGCTGTCATCATACTTCTGTCTAGAACTCTAGCCCATGGGATGGTTTTCCCTAACCCCGTTAAGCGGGCTGGTTTGCTGTCAGCTTGACACAGCTGGAGTCATCTGAGAGGAGGGAGCCTCATCTGAGAAGATGCCTGCATGAGATCCAGCTGTAGAGAATTTCCTTAATCAGTGATTGGTGGGGGAGGGTCCAGCCCACTGTGGGTGGGGCCATCCCTGGGCTGGTGGTTCTGGGTTCCATAAGAGAGCAGGCTGAGCAAGGCATGAGGAACAAGTCATGAACCAGCATTCCTCTATGGATGCTGCATCAGATCCTGCCCTGCTGGAGTTCCTGTCCTGACTTTTTCCAATAATGAACAGCAAAGTGGTCATGGTGTTTCATCACATCCTCATCCCCCTGACTAGGACACTCGGTTAAAACTCAAAACGTGCTGTCACAGACACAGCCGGGTGTGCATCTGAGCTGGCTCCAAGTCCAGCTAAGCACACAGTAAAGATGAACTTTCTCTGGGTACATTGGGTGAACTTGCTTAACCTCTCTGGTCCCACTTGCTTCAATGGTAAATGACACTGACAGGGTATCAAAGCGGCTCAAGGCTGATGGGTGCTCTCACTGGTGTCTCGGGGTGGCCAGGACTCCCACCAGAGCATCTCAGTTTAGCCCTACTACATGTAAGAGATGATTGTCTATGCAGAATGAGCAGTGGCGGTGGACTTTGAGGACCACAGACCCAGAAAGGAGTGAAGCCCAGTTTTCTGAATCTCATTGCTGAGGGCAGGATGTGCTCTTAGGCTCGTTTCAACTGTGACCTGGACGAGCAGCTTCTAAGTGGAGCTCTGTCCTCTCCACAGGCTTCTGTGAGAGTTCAGTATTGGCTGCTCCAGGCCAGAGTCCGCTGTGAGAGTAAAGACCCAAGCAAGACGGCAGCCTCTGAAACGGATCAGAAAGATCAAACAGTGATGTCAGAGAGTTTCTTAGTGCAAGGTCAGACAACACCTCCAAGCTACGTTCATAGAATGAGTCTCAGCCCATGCGTCACTGTCATTGGAAGCACAGCCTCTAAAAATAGAATTTGCTCTAATTTTGGGTGTAACTGAGGCAAAAGGAAAGAATGTGCAAGAATGGAGAAGGCCATGTCCAGCGGTGAGTAACTCCTTTGATGGTATTATTCCAGTTGAAGGAGAGGACTTGCCTTCAGACTATCCTGGTGACAGAGGACTATGGAATCAGCTACACCCAGGACAAAGCTCACGCCCTCCCTGATACCTGCCAGCTGGGAAGCCTTGGGGAAATTAATTAACTTCTCTGAGCTTCCATATTATAAAAACAGGTAATAATTCCCAGCTCATGAGGGTTGCGTGCAGACTGAGTGGCATCTGTGAACAGTTTGCCATGCTGCTGACTGTGCATACATTAGGCTGTGACCTGTGATCAGAGTGATGCTGGGTGGCAGTTGACAGCCCTAAGTGATAGAACAGCCCTGGAATGTGAACACATTCAAAGTTCCCAGTGGGAAGTTTTTGTTTTATTTTCAGGTGCAGAGCAAGTGTTTATATGTGCCATTGTTTTGTATGAAAGAGAGAACATGGAGCTGGTACGGTGGGTATCCATGACTCCAGCGCTATTATCTCTGAGACTGAGGTAGGAAGATAGAGTTTGAAGCTAGTTTGGGCAACATAGCAAATTTAAACAGGGGATATATACCAGAACACTGGTTAGGGATGTTTTGTTTCTGTTTATTTAATTTAATGTAAAAATCATTTTGTCTGTATCTGATGTGTGGAGAGCTCTGTGCACCCTCACAGGTTCTTGTGGTGGAGGCTAACCTCAGCCATTTCTTGCCTCTCACCTTGTCTGAGATGTGGTCTCTCTTCTGCTGCTGTGTACTCCAGGCTAGCCAGCCAATGAGTGTCTGGGGACTGCTCCTGGATCCTCTCCCCTCCTCTCTGCAGATAGGAGGGAGCTTCAGAGCTGGGGTTTATTCAGGTTCTAGGGATTAAAGTGAACTCAGGAACTCAGTAATCGTGTTACCCACTGACCATCTTCTTGACTTGATCTAATTATTTTTATTTTGTTGTTGTTACCAGGTCTCATTATGTAGCCCAGGCTAACCCAGAACTTATGATTCCCATGGCCTTAGTTTCCCTAGTGCCAGGATTCACGACACCTGGCCTCACTCTGAGAGATTTAATGAGCCTAAAGCACACTTAACCCATCATAATTATGAAGCATTTCTCTTTTATTTTGGTTACACCTATCTCCAGCCGGCCTTAAACTAGATATGTAGTTGAAGGTGACCTTGAAGTTCTGGCCCCCTCTCCTTCGCCGAGTTCTGAAATGATAGGAATGCACCAGGGTGCTGGGAATCAAGTCTAGAGCCTTATCTATGTAGCATATCACTTGGTAAGCATTGCTGATGAGCCACATCCCACCTCTGGAGTCATCCTTTTTTGTTTCTGACTGGCCCCAAATCTGATACTAGTATAAATTGGATGTGAAATGTCTCCCATTGGTTCACATCTTTGAGCACATGGTCCCTAGCTGGCCTGGATTTTCAGGTGAAGCACCTTGGGAGGAGATGGGTCACTGAAGGTCTAGAGAACTTCCTGTCTGATCACCTTACTTCCTGGATTTGGATGCATATACCTGTGGTTCATGCTTCTGCTGACATATCTTTCCCACGATGGTGGATGATTTCCCTCTAACCTGTGAGCCAAAATAATCCCTCCCCTAGGCAGCTTCTCAGGTGCCTAGACAGCAGTGAGAAAAATAATATGTTCAACACACCTGGTTATGTCTTAACACATAAATGCAGTAGGTGTAGCCCCTTGGTGCAGGTATACACAACGCTGTATCCCCTTGATGGAATGCTATACAGTGGTGATAATGAATGAACTGTAGGTATCAGGAGCACACAAATGAATGTCACAAATATCTCAAACAGAAGGAGGCAGACTCACCAGGGTTCCTGTGTCTACTGCCATTTCTACACAGAATTCAGAAGCTCTAGAAATGGGGCAAGGGTCACACTTGAGCAGGAGACTGTTAGATGCTGGTGGGCAAACGCAGGGGCTTAGTGACTGTGACCCAGGTACTGGCTGGTTTTGTAGGTGTGTTTTTTTGAGAAAGGCCTGGACCTGTATCCCTACTGAGTTCATTAACAATGGTTTATGAGTGTAAAAAACAAAAACCAAGTTATGGTATTTTAACCTTTACTGGTTATGGAGGCTCAATCACCACCCTAGATGGGCCGACTGACAGAGAGGTCACACGAGGGCTAGATGACCCTTTTCTCCCGGCACTGGCTGTGAACTCCCCCACTGCAGGCTTGTTTCCAGCTCCCTGATCGGAGGAATGTGTTTGGGGAACCAGGGCAGGTAGGGACGAGGGCCAGGACTGGGACATGTGATCCAGAGAGACAGGCTGGCCCCCCAAATTATCTGATTTGGCAGTTTCCCGGGATCAAGTGACCCAGATAAAAGCACCGGCCACCATGACACCACACACCGTAGCCAGAATATCTGTAAGAGAGACCTTTTGGCTAAGGCCATGCTGTGGGTAAGAAGAACAAGGCCAAGGCCCCAGGGTCTGATTTCTGCCGGAGGATCATGGGAGTCTATGAGAGCCCAGCACAGCCTTCATCCCCAGCCCCACCAGCCCCACCAGCCCCACCAGCCCCACCCTGGCCCGCCTCGCACTGACACTTTATGTTCTGACAAGGGGCTCTCCCAGCTCACAACACAGAACCACGAAAGCAAGGGGGTGGAAACTGAGGCCCACAATGCTCAAATGAGTAGTTTTCAGAAAATCATTTAGTTTCTGAACTGGTTTTCACACAGCTGCACCCTATGCGTCCAGAAGGGTCTTTTCCGTTTCCCACCCAGGCTCCTCCCTCATCAGCCCCCAATAGGAGCTTGACCGGAGTAGCCCTGTGCCCATCTGCAAGAGATGTCTGTGGAAGTTAAAGGGAGAAGAAGCCAGAGACCGCGAGGAGGGACTTCAGACAGTGTGATCAGACATCTGCGAGGGGAGAGATGGCATGTGGGGAGGGAAAGAAGGAGGGAGGAGGAAGGGAAAAGCAAACGGGGAGATCAGAGGGCTCTGAGAAGGACCCCCAGCCTAAGGAGCAGCGGGACAGACTGTCCAGTGGGCGGAGCCTTGGGTCAGGGGGTTGGCTCACAATAGCAGGCCCCTCCTCCATCATCGGAGCAGGCAGTTTTCAGAGGTAAGTACAGTATCAGTTGCTGGATGGGAGGGGGTGTGGGTTCGTGCTTACCCTGTGCGGCCAGCCGTATTCTCCACTGGTTTCTAAACTGCGCGGGGGAGGAGGTATCTTGTCCTCAAAGCAGTCTGGATTATGGTAGGTGCCCAGGCAGCCGATGCTGCTGACTAACCTGTGTCTGTTGACCAAGATGTGCTTCTTGAAAGTCTCCCATCCATCCTAAGTAGTATATTTTAATGCTACAAATGAGGGCTCAGATGTCAGATCCCGATTCAAGTTTTAGACTCAGGACTACTTTACTATATGGTCTGAGGAAAATGGTCATGCACTCTGGACTCAGTTTACCCACGGAGAAAGGGGTCAGTCATGTCTACTATAAATGAGAGGGGTTATAACTACTGAGAAACATCCACATATTTCTTATCAAGAGTGAAGAGGGTCAGCCTCAAAGACTGTTCTGTTGCAGCCTGCCCTGGAAGGCAGGTCCAATGTTTTCCTAGCATTCTCCAAGGATTTCCATAATGTAGAGACCCAAACTGCAGGCATAGCTATGTGACCATGTGACCCTTGGAACTGTTAATTTAGTTGTATCTTGTGAATAGAGATACTGAAAGCTTGTGGGTGAAGTGATTTCCCCAAAGCTATAGAACATGAAGATGTCAGGCCTGGGGTCTTCATGGATATTTTCCATAGGGCCCGTGGCTGATGGGCCAGGCTAATGGGTCAACCCCAGAGGTACTTTAGCAAGGTCCGTATTTTCTCCAGAGAGACACTGGGCTGACCTCCTTCTGGCATCTTCCAATTTGGACACACCAATCTTTTAGGAGGAAAGAGAATCATAGGCCATAGACTATTGAGTTTTCTCTGCCAACTCAATGTGGCCAGTTACAAGGGCTGTTGCTGTCTCTCCTGTCCGCAATGGTCAGCCCTTCTCCATGTAAATGCACCTGGGGACCACTGCTGCTTAATAGAGGCAATATTTGCTCAGCTCTGACTCCATGAAAGTCTGATGTCTACCATAGGTCAGGAGCAATCATTTCTGCTTTGCCTTGCAACGACACTCCTGCTAGGCAAGGCACATATTTCCACTTCCTTTCCAGATGGGAAAACCGAGGCTCAGGGAAAACTGGGACCCTGTCTGATATCAGTCACGGGGCTGGAATTTGAAGTCAGCCAGGGCCCAGCTGCAGGCAGGAGCCAGAGAGGGGTACACTGACACTCTGGCTTGAGATGTCTTCCAGCTTTGAAGAAAATAGTTGGGGCTGCATCTTGTCCCTGTTGAAGCTCCTCCAGATCCTGTAAGCTCAGATGCTTCCCTGGTACACAGGGACTCATATCTCTTTCACACTCTGCTTATGCCACGCCCCTTCCTCACAGACTCTATTGCTGCCACAGTCGCCTCATGGCCTTTGCATATACCTGGAACCCCTCTGTCTTCCTTCTACCTCCCTACCCAGCATGTACCTGCTCAGCCTGCCCTTTCAAATGCTGCCCTGAAACGGGATGCTTTTTGCAATCCCATGCTCCTGATAGCATGAACGATCAGAAGAAACCAGGGTGTCCGGCAGAATCTCCTTCCATGCCAGACAGCTCAACACCCATTGCATAATCTCAACACAAAGTTACCATTGGGCTGGAGTGAGCCCCAGGTTCCCAGTCCTGAGTGCACAGCCTTGTTGGGCTAGCCTTAGAACTCCTTAGTCCTGGTCATACCGATTTATCCAGGAATTCTTCAGTCAGTTGGGGATCTCCTCTTGGAGGGAAGTAGGTATAATGATGATCTAGGTTTGAGGTCTCAAGGGGTCTGTGATGGTCCCCACTTTCCACAGTTGGACTGAAAGAGCCAGTTGGCAGGTGTCCGGCAGGCTCAAGGTCATGGTAGAATTTAGTGGTTTACAAGCCACTGGCTGAAGTCTTTCTCCAATTATATCACATCGCAACATCATCATGTTTGCCGAGGCCCCAGTGTGGACCAGGGTCTCTGCTGTGTCACAAAGACACGGTTAGGGGCTACACTTATGACCCTTTGCCAGCATGGAGCCCTTGAACTGGAGATGGATGTCTGGGACAGTAGACACTAGGCACACACAACCATTTAAAATAAAATTGTTATTTAAAACCTGAAGCAAGAAAACAAATTATTTAATTAGACATAGGCAAGGATTTTTGAAAAAGATGTGCACACAACCAATTTGTATGAGAAGGCGTTGGTGCCATTAATCAGCAGGGGTGAGAGTAAATACCACAGTGTAGTCTCTCTCTCTCTCTCTCTCTCTCTCTCTCTCTCTCTCTCTCTCACACACACACACACACACACACACACACACACCCCGGGATGGGATGGGTGTCACCAAAAGCAAACAGTGAGTATCAGAACGGGCAGGGAACCTCAGAGAACATGAATTGGCACCATCACTATGGAAAACAGAGCTATACCCAGCAACCATACTTCTGTGGCTATATTCCAAGAAATCCAGTCTCTTGCAGGGATATCACACTTCCACAGTCATCATAGCATCAGTCAGGAGAACCAAGGGGTAGACTCGATGTGGGTGTCCATCGACAGCAGATAAAAATAGACATGTGCAATGGAATATTATTCGGTTATAAAGAAGGCAACCCTGTGATCTGCCCTGACGTGGATGAACCTGGAGGACATGAGGGGAGTCAGGCTCAGGACATCAAGAAGAAATGGAATGACTTATGGAGGCAGAGAGCTTGTTGACAGTCCCGGCTGGGTGAGGAGTGAGACATAGGAGTGGCCAAGGGGAAGAAAGGTTTATCATCATGGGGAATGTGCAAATCCACATGCATGTGTTGCCTGTGGTTAATTACAACACACCACTGTGTGCAGAGTTTCTAGTTTACTCGGAGGACCTTTCTTTCTTTCTATTTGTATGTGCTAGGCAAGTGTCTGTCCTCAGCTTTCTCTCCCTTCACACCCACCACCTTAGCCATCCCCTGCCATTTATTTATTTATTTATTTATTTATTTATTTATTTATTTATTTATTTTGAGGCAGGACCTCTCACTGAACCTAGGTTCAATCATTAATTCTGCCAGGCTGATTGGTGTCTAGGATTCTCCTGTCTCTGACTTTTCCACGGCGGGGATTATAGGTGTGTTGGCCACTGTAACTGGCTGTATTTATTTATTTATTTTAATGTAGCTGCTGGGCATCTGAGTTTGTGTCCTTGCTGCATTTGAGCGATAAGCCATCTCCCCAGCCCCCATGTAAGGCCAGCCTGTCTGCCATCGAATCATCTGCTCTCTGATCACTGTCTTGGGACACCCTCTTAGCTAGAGATGGAGTCCTGGGCCTTGAATGCACTGAGCCTCTCCCATCACACACTGCAGAAACAGAGGAGGTTGATATGTGGTACCTGGAGCTGGACGTACAGGCACTTGTGGGCCACTGATGTAGCTGCTGGGACCCGAACTCCAGTCCTCTGAATGAGTAGTAAGCGCTCACAACTGCTGAACTATCTCTCTAGCCCCAGTGTGCATACTTTAAATTTACATACTTTTAGTAGCCAACAAACGATACCTCAAAATGCTGGCAGAAGGAGCATATTACTTTAAAGCATCAGAATATCTATTCTTTACTGATTCTTGCTTTTTTCAGGGGAAACTTAGCCCCTTATGGAAACTGACTTTGAAGTCAGTTAAAGTCCCCTTGGAACACACGTCCTATATGTGTATGTACTGTATGCATGCATATACAAAAATATAATTATGCATAGAACATATGCAAATTTCTTTCTGTTCCTTGTATATTTCAAAGGCTTGGCACACCTCCTGATGGCAATTTCTTAGTTTGAGCCTCCACAAAACAAAGCATCGTCGCTGAGGTGTGACATGCTCTTAAGATTTTCTATAAGAAAATTGTCTTCCTGAATCTAAAAAAAAAAAAAAAAAAGTTGGAAACCAGGTGTGGTGGTACACACTATTAGTCCCAGAACTGGGAGGCTGAAGCAGGTTGGACCACTATGGATTTGGGGCTAACTTAGTTTATGGAGTAAGATCCAGGCCAGCCATCACTACATGATGAAACCCTGTCTCAAGCAATAAAATAAAATAAAAATAAGGACAGGCTGAGGAGATGGCTTACATGAGAACCTCCAGAACCCACATGAAGATGCTGGTTGTGGGGCTGTGAGTTTGTAATTTCAATGCTGGGAGGAGAATCCCTAGAGCTCAGTGACTGCCAGTGTGGGCTAATGTGTAGCCCCAGGTCTCAGGGGGACCCCATCTCAAAAACAAAAAATGATAATAGAACCTGGGGGCCAGCAGTGAGCTTGATGACCTACACACACACACACACACACACACACACACACACACAAAATACACACATACACAGACCCACACACAAAGACATGTATACATACATACACACACACATACATACATACACACACACACACTGGCACATACAAATAGACATATATATATACACACACACACATAGACATATACAGGCACACACACATAGACACACAAACATAGACACACACATATACAGACATGCATGCAGGTGTACACACACAGACACATACACATGGACACAAATAAACATACACAGATACAGACATGCACACAGGCATACACACAGAGACACACAAACATACACACATATAGATATACACACATACATATATACCTAGTCTCACACCACATGTCAACTAATTGGAGCCTCAACCATAACCAGGGAAAGATGTCCTGTCTCCACATTTAAATTGCAGATTTTGACCTTTCTGCCTGAAACCCTCTCAGACATCCTGTTCAATCGTCCTGGGTTCTGGCACTCAATAATCCTTCAAGTCATTTCCCTTATTTTCTTCTTTCATGACAGTTAAGTATCTCATTCACAATCCCTAACCTCATGTGGAAGGTGTATTTGTATACACATGAGCTCTGCTCAGCCAAAGCAGGTGCTGGGAGAGAGAGAGAAAGAGAGAAAGAGAGAGAGAGAGAGGGAGAGAGAGAAAGAGAGAGAGAGGAAGGGGTGTGTCCCACAGCACAGTATACAGAGAGCAAGGAACCTTTGCTTAAGGCTGGAAAGCTCCTTGGGCCCACAAGTCTTTCCTGTGTTTGGGACATGCACCCCAAAACCTTAGTGAGCATGAGTGAGCAGGACTGACCTAGAAAGGTTAAAGATGGCATGAATCAAAAGGAGATGAAAGGTTCCTGGATGCAGGATGTCTCAGGACCACCAACTACTCAGTGTGTGACTCACGATCCCTGGTGTGAGGCCTGGGCTCATCAGCTGGGTGGGCCCCAGATTTGTTGAGACAAAGCAGACATATTTCCCTGGAGAAACTCAAAAGTGAGAGTGCCCAGCCTGCCTGGGGGTTCTGCAGGCCTGATGTTACAGAATCACCATTGTGTGGATCCTGGTGCCTGGCAGCTTCTGGCAGCTTCCTTTTGAAGATATATTTATTTTTTAATGCTATGTATTTTTCCTTCCTGAATATATGTGCACTTTGTGCATACCTGGTGCCCACAGAGGCCAGAAGAGAGCATGAGACCCTCTGTATGGTTTCATGGTGGTTGTGAGCCCCATCATGTAGGTGCTGGGAACCAAACCTGTATCCTCTGGAAAAGCAACAATTGCTCTTAACCTCTCTAGCCCCATTTCAAAGCTTTTTTGTTTGTTTGTTTTAGGCAAGTTCTCATGCTGTAATTCATGTTAGCTTGAAACTCACTTCATAACCCAGGCTGGTCTCTAATTCACAATGATCATCCCACCTTGGCCTCTCAAGAGTACAGATCACAAGTGTGTGGCATCTACACACTTGACTACATCTGCTGATTTCTATTGTTTACAAACACCAATGTTCTGTCTGTATCCAAGGGGCTGGATGCACTCCCTCCCACAGGTGGATGCAGAAGTGGACAGTGTCTGAGCCCTGCTTCCCACTCCATCTCAGTCTCCCAACAGGAAGAGATACATCTTAGGTACCAGGGCCCCTCCTTTTCTCGGGTACCTTAAACCCTGGAGCTACAGGGAGCCTGATCATTTAAGCTTGTTTCCCTCTTCTGGGAACAAAAGCCTCTTTGCAGAGGGGACCCACAGGTACTTATAATCAGTTCTTTGAGGGTAGAAAGCACCCTGAGAGCCCAGGTTGATGGCAGAGTAAGTCAATGATGATACTGTGTGTCCCATGTCAGGCATCAAGCCTGACCATTCACACTTGTTTCAAGGCATAGCTGTATGCAGTGATGGCTGTGTGTCCTCCATCCCACAAATGAGAGGCCCGAGTTCTTGGCCACGTGGGTAAAAGGAGTCACTGAAGATCCTCCTGCCTTCACCATAACGTCCTAGGAAGACTGGACCATGGAAAGATGTCATCTTGTTCTCAAAGCTCCTGAGAGCCACACTGTGCAAGGCTCATGGTTACAGTTTATCAAATCTTGTTGTCTGTCCTAAGAAATGGATTTATTCAGCCAACCCCACAGAGATCTCATTGTGTAGGGCTTATGGTCAGCTGAGGAAACCGTGTTAACCTACCCAGCTCATTAGAGGCACACCCAAGTGGGACTCTGACCCCCGAGCCTGGACTGCCATTCTGCTTTGTTACCCTCTTTGGTGAGTGAAACTGGGGTGTAAACATCTTAATTGTGTCCAACTCTTCTAGAATCTTCTAACACTTTAGTAAGGCTGGGTCTGAAGGACCATTTGAGTAACTCTCACTCAGTGTGGGGCCAGACCTTGAAAGAGTCAAGCATTCCTACAGTGGAAGAGAAGCCCAAGCAGGACACAGGGTGCCAGCCTGAGGGGCCTGAGGACCCTGGGGGTCCTGCTGGTGGCTTGAGCAGGGCCCCCAGGACTCCTGACCACCACCCTGGCAAGAATGCCCAGGAATTCCAATGAAGGGGCCCCTAAGACGCACCCCACATTCCCCACATTCCCCACCACCTCAGGCGGAAAGAATTTCTAACCAGACTTGGCAGCAGGAGACCCTGTGGTCTGGACCCTGTCTGTAGGAGCTGTCAGGAGCCCTGGCTGCCCAAAGGACCTTTTCTTCCTCTAACATACTGCTAAGAATAACCAAGTTGCTTCCACACCCACTGAGGTTGCAGCCACTCTGAACTCTCCCTGCTAACACCCCTTGGAAGGAGAGACAAGGAGCCTTGTGCTCTGGGTTCCTTACTGGGCTCCAAAGCTACCCCCTCCACTGGACCTCCCTTGCTGCCTACTAGCAAACACCACTACCCCCCTTCCTGCTTCATTCCGTTGTTTTCATAGTGTTTATTGCCCAATATACTATGCTACATGCTTAGATATTTTGTTTGTTGGCTATTCCACCCAGTAGATATCAGCCTCCGAGGCCAGGGCTTCTGTTTGAGCTTTATTCTCAACTTATGAGACAATACTTGGAAGACGGTATCTTCTCAAACTGACAGCTGAGATCCTTGGATGGTGTGTAAAATGAAATGAGAAATCAGCTCCACAAAGTTGTCCTCTGAGCTCCATGTGCCAACTGTGGTGCACAAACACACACACACACACACACACACACACACACACACACACATTCTCTCTCTCACACACTTACAATAAGCAAAATAACCTTAAATGATGTCTTCATGAAATGAGCACTAACATAGACTAAGGCTAGGAACCGAGCAAAATGACATGTGTCTGTAGAGCCCCACTCTGTGCATCTGAAGAAGTAGGGGTGTGCATGGGCAGTACTTCTTGTGGATTCTGAGGCCGGCTTCCTGTGTGTGAGCTCAAAGCTTTTCATCACAGCTGGGCCACTGGGCCACTGCATTAGTTAATTTCTCCTTGTGGCTGTGACAGAGTGCCTTACATAAAGAATTTAAAGGGAAAAAGACCAGTTTCAGTTCATGCCTTCTAGTTTGAGAGGGTTTGGACCTGGTGAATTGGCCCCAGGCACTTGAGCAGAACATGGTGACAGGAACTGGGAGAGCCCATGCCCCATTTCTTGGTGGGTAGGAGGGGGCTATGTAAGAAGAGGTAAATAAAAATACTCCCAAGAACACGTCTCCAGTCCCTCCTGACATGCCAGTCTAAGACTCTGTGGAGTTATTGGTCCATCAACTGGGTCAGACTGTCAGTCTGACATCTCATAGACTCACCCAGAAGTGGCTTTACTGAACCCGTGGACATTTCTAACCCAGTCATGTTGATGAGCAACATTGACCATGCTATCTGTGGTACAGATAAGCTGACCAAGACTCAGAGGTACAGTCACTTACCCAACAGAACAGAGTTGCTGTCCAAAGTTAATTAAAAGAAGATGCCCAAGAGGCCTGATGGTCAATGTCATGCATCCTGCTGTCTCTGGGCAAGATTGTCCTACACAGGTAATAAGACACAGAGAATCTCTCTGCTGCATCCACAGGCCCTGGAGCCTTTAAGTCAACTGCTATGGTCCTTGGGCATCTCCTTTTCCTCATTGTCATACTCCGTCAGCACCAGGCAAGGATATTCCATCCAGTACAGATTGTGTGCATCCTATGTGGGATCCTGAGCCCTCAGACCTCTAGAAAGAATCCATTTTCATTTTGGATTTTCTGTCAAATGCTGATGAACACTGTCCGCCTTGGTATAGCAACAACCCAGATCGCGCTGGAGCTCACAGTGAGAAAAGGGATCCTGGTGAAGTTTCCAGGTGTTGGACTGGACACAGCAGGGCATGGCAGACCACATTGGCCATGGAGTCCCCCTGGGAGGGGGTGCAGAACGGTGTCACCATCCTCTGTGTGGCTAAGGTTTCAGCCACTAAGAACATCATTGGAAGAAGCTAGTGGAGCGTCCTGGTACACAAATCCTCGAGGGAGACAGAGGTCACTAGCAGCCAGAGGCTCTGGGAGAAAGCAGAGAGGCTATGGTGTGGCCTGGGCTCAGGGGAGAGCGATGGGGTGGGAGTTTGGGGCAGGAGTCCTAAGTGAAAGCCTAGAGGTTAAGAGCACTGACTGCTCTTCCAGAGGTCCTGAGTTCAATTCCCAGCAACCACATGGTTGCTCACAACCATCTATAATGACATCTGGCGCCCTCTTCTGGCATGTAGGCATATGTGCAGGCAGAACACTCATTAAATAAATTATAAACAAAAGCCCTCAGCAGTAAGAGGTGCCCCCCCCATGTTGCATGAATTCTGGTTGTTATTAAATTCAACTCAGAGCCAGATATCAGCCTCACTCCTTGTTGCTTCTACAGAATAATCCTCTGTCTTCCTACACCTGCCTTAAATACCTTCTTTGCCCAGTTGTTTCACATTCAGGTTAAGATTAAAGGTATGAGCTACTACTATTTGGTAGATAGGCCTTGAACTCACAGAAACACAGAAAGATCTCTGTCTCTGGAGTTATGGGATTAAAGACATAGGTCACCACTCTCTGATCCTCCTAGATTGACTGTAGGTGGATCTGTTCTCTGATATTCCAGACTGGTTTTATTAAATATATAACATATCACCACACCCCCAGGCCTGTTTCTATGGCCCACTTGCTGCACAAAGACCTCAGTACCTTTTCTGTTTATGGCCCTTGTCCTTGGCTTTGGGACTCTACCTCCCCTGTGCCCCTTCCCCATGTATCTGTTACTTTCTCTGTTGCCATTATAAATACCCAGCAGAATCACCGTCAGGAAGGAAAAGCTGACTTTGGTTCACACCTAAGGATACAGCCTGACATGGCGGGGAGGTCGTGGTGTCAGGAACTTAAGTTGATGGGTCACAGTGCATCTGCAGTCAGGAAACAGGAAGTGATGGATGACAATGCTCAGCTCATCATATTTTTATTTTGCCCATGACCCCGGAGCTGAGAATGGTACCATCTACATTTAGGGTGGGCTTGAAATATCCTCACATATTCACTCAGTGTTTCCTAGGTGACTACAAATACAGTCACAAAAGAAGAACTGCCATATTTTGCCACATGTGGCTTGAGCTGACCTCTAAGCAAGCAAGAAGAGACTCAAATACTGCTGCTGTCTTTGTCCATAGCACAAGACTGTCTGTGCCCAGGCTGTTCAAGGATGACATAGAGGTGGAGAGGAGCCCACAGCAGACTGGCTAAGCATAGAGGTTTAAGAAAACTCACCTAGGGCCAACAAAGTGGAGTGGCTGACCACATAATCACATTGTCGCTTACTGCTTATGTTCAGTGTTCGAGATGTTTATTAGACAGCAGCTCTGTAGCAACGAGCAACAGATACATCTTAGTACAGGCTCATGCTGATTTATTCTAGCCTCCAGAGACCTGGATGCTGGCTTACCTTTGGTGGAGTTTGGTTCTGCTAGAAGGGGTATTTCTGGTAGGTCTGTTCAGCAGAGATGATTTACAGGCACCATTCTGCCTTTCTTACTCATTAAGAATCCCCACTGGCCTTGACCTCCCAAGCATGAATATAACTTTCGCTATTTCAGAGCCAAAGAGTCCCATGATGACCAGCATCTATCAGTCATTCAGGTGCTGCTGCCCACAGACATGAGATAGCCAGGCTCTGAGCACCTCTTCACTGGGAATTCTTACACATCAATTTGCCCTGCTTTATGAATGTAACCAACTCCAATGATGCACACACATTCAGATAACCACAGGACCATATCCTCATGTGCAAAGCTTATCAGTGACAGGAAGAGCTATCCAATGACACACCAGGAATTCTGCATTAAGCCATATAATCCTCTCAGGACAGTACATCACGAGATTTTTAAAAAGAGCAAAAGCCAGTGAAAGATTAAAAAACAAAAATCCACACTATAATAGAGCATGGCAGCTTATATTTGAAATCCCAACATCGAGGCAGGAGAATTTCTGTAAGTTCAAGGCCAGACTGAACTACATTGTGAGATGCTGCTTTGATTAAAAAGAATCTATCGATACTTTATTATCACATTGGAATGATATCCACACTGTTAGAGACTTCATACATGCCCAACAAAGCAAAACAAGGAGAAAAAATAGAAAAAAAGAATGAGACGATTGGAATTTATGAACAAAATCCATGAGGCCAAGAAACAAAGGAAAAATGCTTAAATTTTCCAGCATTAGCAAAGTGTGAATTAAAGTACCAGCGAAATACTTACCCCCCTGCAAACTCTCAGAATGAAAGGGGTTACAGCGCCCCCTGCTGGCCAGGGTCAGAGCGAAACATCTGCTCCTTTGGTGGCAGAGGCTGTGGTCCAGGAAGTTGTTGGCATGTCCCAGAGACCAGGGATAGGGGTCCCAAGATGATGCTGTTAGCCTGGAAATAACCAAAAGCCTTCTGGGGGTCTATGTACCTCACTCCATCCTCTTTATATTTATGGTTGTGAGCCAAGCCTTTTTAACGGCTGAGCCATCCCTCCAGCCCACTCCATCCTCTTTGAACTCTCCTTATCCCTCCCCTCCTCCCCTCCCCTCCTCCCCTCC
>PVIH01015602.1:5000-48971 GCA_004025045.1 Sigmodon hispidus | reverse complement strand
GGCCACTCCAGCAGATGACCGGCCACTCCAGCGGATGACCGGCCACTCCAGCGGATGACCGGCCACTCCAGCGGATGACCAACCACTCCAGCAGATGACTGGCCACTCCAGCGGATGACCAACCACTCCAGCGGATGACCGGCCACTCCAGCAGATGACCAGCCACTCCAGCAGATGACTGGCCACTCCAGCGGATGACCAACCACTCCAGCGGATGACCGGCCACTCTAGCAGATGTCCACACA
This sequence comes from Sigmodon hispidus, assembly GCA_004025045.1. Classification (NCBI taxonomy): domain Eukaryota; kingdom Metazoa; phylum Chordata; class Mammalia; order Rodentia; family Cricetidae; genus Sigmodon; species Sigmodon hispidus. The sequence continues at coordinate 48,726 of PVIH01015602.1, read as the reverse complement.
CCTATCTTACAAACAGCACTAAGGGAACTAAATAGATGTTAAAAAAAAAAAGTAAAGATGCAAAGTGTGGTGTGTGTGAAATGGGGAGAGAAAGGATGGAGAAAGGGATGGGTATGATCAAAACACAATTTATAAAATTCTCAAGGAAATAATAAGAATAGTAATAATAAATTATATATACAAGTGGAAAGCGAGCTGGGCAGAGGCTAGGGAGAATGCCAGCAAGAGGCTTTCTTCCAGGGTCCTTTTATGGACTTACGTTCTATCCCTGACTTCCCTCAGTGATGGACTGTCATCTGGAAGTATGAGATGAAATCACAAGCCCTGACTATCTGCCTTATGCCAAAAAGTAGAAAAGCAAAAAGCAAGCAAAGCAGGAATGATACAAAGCATCTATGCAATAGAAGGTAAAAGAGGATCTGAACAGGCTACAGAACCAAATGATTCAAAATAGAAACAAGTAGTGTTCAGACTCATTACAAACCAGAGAGAGAAACATATACATCAAGCAATGGCAGCTATGACCACAGATTCAGAAGTACCGAGGAGAAAACGACAGCAAAAAAATGCCTCCTGCTGACAAGGATGAAGAGCTAGGAGACACTGCAAACCTGCGTGTGGGAGTGGAGATACACTGGAGCCCTGCAACCCAGCAATGACACTGCTGCATATACACGCTGGAGTGTGTGCATTCTCTTTGAGGCTGCATCTCCCCATTTTCAGAGTCAGGATCTGTGTGGGATGTAGCCGAGGCCATCCTTTTACTCAAAATCATCTCACTACAGAATTCAGAGACAACAACCATGTAGGATGTCTAGCTGGCACTTTTTCTTTTTTTCCTTCCTTCCTTCCTTTCCTTTTTAATCATCGCCCCTTGAAAAAATATGAATTTCTAATGTACTTTAATGTATTTATAGTATGAAAATATGAAATCAAACCATCTATATATGACCACATAGTTGAGTCTTATAAACACTACTTAGTAAAAGACAAAATACAAAATGATGCATTTAGTGTCACTCCATTTTTATGTAAGTGTGGAAGCTGACAAAGAGAAGGATAGAGGTGTCCAGGGCCCTCCAGGAAGTGAGAACTGGAATTAGTAGGAGTCAGGGATTTTCAACTCAGCGCAGTTTAAAACTTTTCCCTTTTGTACTGAGACAGGGTTTCACAACTGTAGTACAAGCGGGCTTCAAATTTGCAATCGTCTTGCCTCACCTGTTTGAATTCTGTGACTACTATCTGATTACTGAAAAGTTTTCTTATTTATTTAGCTTAATTATATTTGCATATGATATAAATAATCCTCCATATTATTTTTCTTTGATTTGTTTTATCATATATATGCAATAAATATGTGTGTGTCAGGCTGTCTTTGGACTTAGAATCCTCCTGCCTCAGCTTCCCTAGTGCTGGGAAAATATTTTGGAAATTCTCTTTGCTCCTCTATATTTGTGCAGTGTTTCACATATGGGTGCAAGAAGTCAGCAATGAGCCACAGGAAATGCAGTAAAGCATCTTGCAGTCAGGAATGTGCAAGAAATCGTCCTAGGTGATGAATCCTGAGGCTATGTTTTACAGGAGAGACCACCACGCTGGTTCTTCAAGCCTTATTGCTGCTATTCCTCGCCTTTTCTGCATCCAGAGACCTTTTAAAGGTCTATGCTTTTACGTTAAGTATCAATTCTGTCTCTTGTAGTTAATAAATGTTAATCTTCCAGAGTGCTCTTCATGATTCAGTACATAGCATAGAGCAGACTTATTCTGATACAAAGTTTACAAAGACTTAAGGTGAGTGCCAGGATCCAACAGCTTCTCTTTGCCTGGACATTTCTCATCTAAAAACCTCAGAGGAGAAAGAGGTTCAAGAAGCCACACCCAGCCCTTCCTGAACAAGGAAACATCCTGCAGCCTCTGACCATGAGCTTTGTGCAGTTTCCATGCAGAAAAGCACCTTCATCTGAGCCTACTTGATGAAGTATTTTTTATTTTTATCTTAAATATAAGTCTAACACACTGGAATCACTGTTTGCAAGAATACATCAGCTTAGAAGGGTAAAAATGGAGGCATAGAGCTGCTGGAAGCTGAGAAGAAGCTGAGGCTATGTTCCAGGGTGCACAGGACCACAGAGTGTCCCTAGGTTTTCAGGGTATATCTGACTGGAAACAGGTCACAGCTGGGCAATGAATCACACCTGCCCCAACATAACTGTAAACTTACTTAGCACGTTATGAGATTTGTTTTCCGATTTCTGTTTTCCTTTGTGGAGCTCGATCACCTGGTTCTCAGGAATAAATTTTATAAATGACAAGGTGGGTTACAGTATCAAAAAGCTGGACACACCTGGCAGGCTCTAGGTCATTCTGGGCTACATAGTGAGGCCCTGTTTGGACATTGTCTAAATCTTTCTTAAAACTGAGGAGTACATATAATAAATGGTGGCCATCAAATGTTTAGGAAAACTCGTCACTCAAACAAGTAAATCATATATCTATTTTCCTATAAAGAAGTTCTATAGGAATATTGAAGGAGTCTAAGCAGCCATGTAAACCCTAGTCCCTGCATACAAGTTATATGAATATAAATATGTAAATGCAAATATATAGTACCTTTGAATACAAATGTACATAAACATTCATGTTCAAAATATACCTATAGAAATAAAAATAGAAACATACACATACAGATTTCATGGAAAAATATTGGTCTGTACTACATGTGCACGCATAGTTTGGATCCCATTAAAGAACCAGGAACTCAACAGGGGACTGTAAAGTGGCTCAGTGGGTTAAGGTGCTTGCTGCCAAGGCTGAGGACCTGAGTTCAAGCCTAGAGACCACATAACAGGAGGAGAAAACTGATTTCTTCAGTTACCCTCTAGCCTCCATATGCATGATACACATGCACGCACACATACACACATACACACACATGCTCATGCACACACACAATAAATAAATAGCAAATGCAATAATTTTTTCATTTCATGTGTATGGATATTTTGCTTACATGCATGTATGTGCAAACTGGTTCCCAAGAAAATCAGACAGGGAAGTGAATCGTCTGGAAATGGAGTTACAGATGGTTGTCAGCTGCCATATGAGAGTGGGAAAATAAACCCCGGTCCCCAGGTCCTCTGGAAGAAGGGTCGGGTAAGTGCTGTTAACCATTGAGCTATCTCTCCAGGCGTGTACGTGTGTGTGTGTGTGTGTGTGTGTGTGTGTGTGTGTGTGTGTGTGTGTATGAATTAGGGGCAGGGATGTACTTGCCTAGAATTTACCAGTGACTCAGCTGTAGAGCACCTGCTAGCATGTACAAGGTTCTGGATTCATCCTTAGTAACTTGCCACCCCCAACCCTGGAAAAAGAAAAAAAGAAAAGAAGAGTTGAGGATTTGGGTGGAATTCACCTATAGCTGAGTAATTAAGGGACAGCGGCATCCTCAGAACAAAGTGACCTTTTCATCAAGTTACAAAACATTAAAGGTTAAAGAATGTTTGAAAGGAAGTTAATACTTTTAAAACACAGGAAAAATTGCCATCTGCTCAAAGGCCTGACCAAAAATGAGAGTAAAGTGCCAGGTACTCATTGGGAGCTTGAGCAGGTTCGGCTCCAGCTCATAACCATGAATGAAGCTACTTTCTTCTCGGGAGATGAGGGGCAGGGTTTGCACTCCATGATCAGTGCTGCACCTGAGCTCAGGAGAGGAACCCCTTAGCAGGCTGGCTCCTAATTGCAATCTTGAAGTCATACTCCTCTCTCTCTCTCTCTCTCTCTCTCTCGAGGAGAGCAAATCAGAGCAAATCAATGAGAGTGTCAGATTTTCCCAGCTTCTGCTTTCCATCTGACCTGGATGGTGCAAATTCCATTTGCTGCTAAGAGGGGAAAATAGAAATATCATCGTGGATCCTTAGCAAAGCTCTTCCTCTAATGAGTGCCTAGAAAGGTCTGAGGGAGCCTCCTTATCAGCCCTGCAAACTCCTGCCTTTCACCCACCACTCTCCTTTTCTTTCTTTCCCGGGTCCACACTCAGGATTGCATCTTTTGTCTGTCTGGGAGGTCTGTCCCTGCAGCTATAGTTCTCTTGGTGGCTTTAGGGGCACCACCATGAGATGGCTGATTAGTATGTACCAGGCTTTTCAGCAAGGCAATGGCATGCATGCACCCAGCACCTTCTATGTACCTCTCTCACATCTGAGGCTGTTCTTGAAAGCTCCCAACTTGTGGGTATCTCCCACTTTGATAAGGGGCTTCTTCTGAGTGAGTCGTGGACTACCTAGCTAGCCTCCCATTGTTAATGTCAAAGCTTCCAGGAATAGGTGCAAGTCAGTAGAAGTGCTTCTAAGAATTGAGTGGCTTGTTCATTGTAAATGGTTCAGAGGAGCTAAGGTTCAGAGCTGGGCTGGAGAATCACCCTTGGAGCTCCCGCTTTTCCACGTAGCTGCTTGCATTTATAGAAGGGGTTACATGGCAAACTTCAGGGCTGGAGGGTGATCAAGACCCACTGACAAGCCTTATCTTTGCTGGCCCACAGTTGAGGTCTGAGGACGACTGAGGAAGGACTTCCTGAGACATGGTCAAGACTGACCCAGCCTACCAGGTATAGGGATACTCTCTCTCCCAGGTCTTCCCTTGTGGGAACCCTATCCCCAAGCACACAAGCTAGCAGTAAGAGAAAATGCAGTTTTGTCTTTGAACCAACCTTTAGTACCAGTTGTTTAACCTTGTTCATTCTTACCAGGCCCAAGATCAGAACCTCCTCTCTTTAGCCAACACTCCTTAAAACCCTAAGTGTCAGCAACGGCTCATGTAGTAGACACCTTTTGTTGGACATCATACTTTGAAGACGTATATAAAACCTGCCAAGAGATCCAAAATCAAAATCACCTCTTTCCCTGATTTGTATTGGTAACTATTATTTTTCCTTGGGTTTTGTTTGTTTGAAACAGAGTATCACTACATAGTCGACAGCCCAGGCTAGCCCCATCTCTCAATCTCCCTACCTTAGATTTCAGGGTGGTAGAATTCCAGACTACAAGACAGCAAGCCAAGCTTATTGCTTGGTGTCTTTACAGTTACTGATCCTGCCTTGGTCCAAGATCTGCCCTCTCAGAGACTCCTTGGTTGATGGCAGAGATGACAGCAGTAGATAGCTGACTTCTGCAAGTCTGGGGTGAAGTGGTTAAAGGGGATTCCCATCACCCCTTAAAGATATTGTGGACTGGGGATTAAACACTTCCGGGAGCATCTCCAAGCCTTCTGAGTGGAAGAGGGGAATAAAGATCTCATCAGTCCATAGCAGAGCAACAGAAACAATACTATCTGTTAGGTTAGTTAAGGCTGGCATGGAGTAAGAAGACACCTAAGAGATGTCCCCATACATTTAGCCTGTACAGAGACAGGTTTTCCAAGCTGGAGACAGATTAGCAGACTGACTTGCTAGGTGCCTGAGAAGTCAAAAGCTCTTTAGCCACCGAAGACAGTCCTATTTAAACACTGGTTTCCTTTATCTTGTCTTGCAAATCCCCGTGCAGGGCTTCTCCATGCAGACTAGCAATTTACATGCTCCCCTTGGCTTTTTCCCTAGTGTCCCAGTCTAGGTGATTTCTGCCTGCTGAGGATCCGGTCAGCATCTGGGCGGAGCCTGCATCTCCATTTCCAGGACCAAAGCTCCTGCAGCTGGGCCACAGTTGAAGTCCCAAGCCTGAAGCCTGAGACAGTCTAACATAGCTCCAAGTTGTGCTTCCTGACCAGTCTGTTGGTATGGAATCCTCCCCTCCAGACATATTAGACCTGCCTGCTCCAAAATTTTGGTATTGGGGAAGTCAAAGGCCAAACACAGCAAACTTAGTATTAGAAAAGTGTGTGTGGGAGGGTTGGCCTCGATTCCTTGAGCGTCACTACCTGCTTCTGTAATCTACTGATTTAGTGCAGGATAGATAGAGGCTTTATGGCATTCCTAATCCACTAGGCCAGCACAAAACCCTTTTCGTGCTCAAGAGCACCTGTAGAGTGCCACCTCCTTCTCCCAGGCCCGCCCACCCTCCTGTCCCAGAAGGGCCACGCTTTGTCCCGCCTCTGGAGGGCGCTAAAGAAGAGGTGGCAAGGCCAGGTTTCTGCTGCTTGCTCCAAGGGAGAGCCACTGGGACTTCACCATACTCCCACCCCTGCGAGCCTAATTTGAATATTTCATTGGCTGCCGCCAGTCTGGTCAATTTATCATGCAAATGCGGGTGCCCTGCGCGCCAGAGAGGAGCCACCGCCCGCGCTTGAAAGCGGCGCCCGATTGGTGGCGCAGACAGCGGCATTTGTAATGTTTTTCTTTGGGCATTAGAGTCATTTACCAATGCCATCCCAGCAACTCCAGGCACTGCATCACAGGCCACTTAAAGGGTTTTATTGGCAGCTTTGAAACTTCTTAACATGTTCTTTTATTTTATACCAGGTGTCGACCAGTGTCTTACCTTCCTCTAGTCCCTCCATCCCTACCCCCAAAGTTACAAACCCCACAAACTGGTTAGTTCCCTCAGAACTGGCGCCGTGGGTAGGGATAGTTCAGCCTTGACTTGGGGAGAAAAACTCACAGATCCTACATGAATGACCTGAGAATTCTTATGACGATCAAGGAAGGACTTCTGGAAAGAAAGAACAGCACAGAAAAACAGAAAGGAGAAAAGAGGAGGAAAATACAGAAAACAGGAGACAGACAATAGCAAAGACAAAATTTAGGAAGGGCTTCTGTGCAGAGTGTTCATAGATCTTTGGGTCTTCTAGACAGAAGAACCCCTGGGGCCAGTCACCACTTTAATATTACATAATCTGACCCTCTGGCCCCCTATCGTCCAAACACAAGTGATATTTATCAAGTTTCAAGACATACACAAGAAAAAAAAAGACTAGAGCCCTGTTTACCTGCCCTCCCTATTCAATGCTATGTTTGTGCTCTCCCGTTTGTTAAGTGGGAAGAGTCAAATAACACCACAAATTAGACAGAAAAAAGAAGCGATATAGGAAGAGAGAAAAAGGACCGGAGATTCCTCGTGGTCTAACAAATTCCCTAGCCAGTTAAAGAGATCGTGCGATAAGAAAGGTGGGCTGTTTGGTTCTCGATAACTGGGTGTTTTGACTGTTGAGATCCTTTTCCTCTTTTATTCGAAGAGCCGGGGTTCAGACCAGGACCAGATCACTAGCATCCGAGAGCTCTCAACGGCGTGCAGGAGCAGGTGGACATCCCCGCATCTCTAACAGCAAAGAGCTATCCTCTCCTGGCCGGGAGCAAGTCTTACTGTGGCTGACGATGGCTATCTTGAACACAGGTTTTGTTTTTATAATGTCCAAGTGGTTTCTATAAATTTATTTCATCCAGTGGAGTGGGAGAGGGAGCTTGCAATGATGTAGGAGTGATTCGGGGAAACTCCCCTTTACAACGTAAGTTCACAGGAGGGACCTGTCCAAAGGGCATTTCACTGGTAACAGTGCTCTTCAGAGGAGCGTAATGCGGTCCTGTCCTCCTTTTACCGAAATACAAAGGCTTTCTGCTTTTGTATCTCCGGTCTCCAAAAAGTTTTCTGAAACTTTGGTAAACGAATGAAAAAGCATTTTGGAAGAAAAAGAAGGTGTTTGTAAATGCCCTGCTGACTATGCAGGAAGAGCCGTGGGGTGGGAGGAGGGAGAAGATATTGCCTCCCCACCCCCACCCTGGCACAGTAGGTAACTAGTCTGCCTAGCATATACTCAGATCCTATCCACCCTAATCATTCACCTTACGTCTCTCTGCTAAGTTAGGTTTACTTTTTGTTTTCCTTTTCTTTGACGGTGGTGCTAACTGGGAATCTAGGTTGGGGAGTGGGGATGAAGCAGTTAGAAGGGGGAGCCAGCAGCCACCAGCTCTCTTGAGTTGAGGAGGCTGTAGCCCAGGGATTTTGTAACCAAAGTTCTCCTTACTCTAGTTAACTAGCTTCCAACCTGCCCCAACAGCATCTGCATCCAGACCAGCATCAAGGCTACCGGAGCAGAGAGCTTACCAATCTCCAGCCGCTTTGCTATCAAGTCACAGAGCTGAGCTGAAACCCTGCAGACTTTCATTGCCCATGTAGGCAAAGTGGAGCCTTTACCTCCCTGCCCCAGACAAATTTGCAAGCTAGACACCATATCCTGAAGGGGTGGGGAGTGTGTATGCCTGTGTGAGTACAATGTATGTCTGTGTTGGGTGTTGGACCTAGATCTGCTGCACACTTCCTGAACTAATTCTTGATCTTGCATAAAATCATTCTCTTACTTTCCTTTTAAGATTGCCCCCCCCCACCCAGTGCATCTGACAAAGCTCTCCAGAAGCCTGAGAGAAGCAGCGTTAATATACTGCCCCAATTTTCAAAGGTTTATTTCATGTCCAAACTGTAAAAGTTTTTGGGAGAATTCACAGGCAAAACATCTGGTTTCTTAAAACAAAGCTACCAGAAAAAGAGAAACAAACTTCACTGCTGTGTAAAAGTACCTTTAGCAAACAATTTACCGACAGCTGAGGGCCTGACTCAGGCCCTAACGTCCAGCTTTAGCAGGGACTAAAGCCCAGTTCCAGACTGAGGTTTGCAGTCTCTCAGGACCTATGGCATGCCCAATCACTGCCCAACCCAGAAAAGTGAGGAGAAAAGCACAGGGCTTCCAAACCATTTCAGGCTGGAAAGGACCTAGAGCTGGGACTCCCCCATCAAGGCTCACCCCTCCCCTGGTTGATGCCAAAGGCCCATGCCATCACCAAAAGTTTCCAAAGTCCTGGCCCTTCAAAGTGACACTTTCATGGGCCCACCAGGTGCCCTCTTCTGGGGTTAGAGTTTAGGCCCTGGGTGTCTAGGGGACACCAGCCAAACCTAGCTCCTTGTCCTGAAATGGTAGGTAGCATTTAGGACACTCCTTCCTCATTGTGGGCATTTAACTGAAGACACACCCAAGCCTTCATTGGAGCAAGGAGGTCGTCATTAACTGCCCTCAGTGGCTAGCCAAGGTGGGTGAGACCTATGGGAAAAAGATTCTATGAGTGGAAATCCAGAGCTCAAAACTGGAAAAGCTGGGAATGATGTCTAACCCTTGACCTCCGACAAGGCTTTTTGGAAGGAAGGCTTCTGGAGATTGTTCCTCATCTGGAGACAGTGAACTACCCTCTTTCCAGCTTTCCACCAAGTGGAATCTGAGAAGTAGTCTTGGTGGTCAAGATTGCCTTCTTGGCTGCAGGGAACGTGAAGGGCTAATAATATGAGCACCTAATTTCAAGCTGAATCTCCTGATCAAGGATGCCACCTCACACTTTCTGCCACAGGCTTTTGCCACTGGGTGTTTAGGTGAGACGTTTCACTTCCTTCAGCTCTTCCTTCTTCTATTTCAGGGGCTTAAAGAAATTATTTCTGGGAATGCAGCACCTCGAGATAGAAATATCTGACTTAGACATTTACAAACCAGCACAATTCAAAGTGGATCAGAAGTTCCTGGATACTTGCAGGAAGACTGAAAGTCTGTTGTTGTTTTTAAAAGATAACTGAATTTCTGTGAAGAGTGGAGTAAATGATTTCTACATAGTATATTCTTTACAGAATTCTATCCCCTCTAACATGCTCTGGCTTTTCCGCCCTCTAGTAGAGTGTGAAAACAGCTGGGGCGCTGTGTGTGGAGCCCACATCCTGCAGGCACAGGTTACTTTTCCGAGTGTGCCTAGGCAACCCTTCCTGGCCTTTTCCAGAACCCAGCAAACCTTGGCGCTCGCCTGAACACGGCTCTTTTTCCCCTCGGAATTCCCTAACCGCGATATAAACTGCGAAAGGGTTGTTTGCTGGCAGGACAGTCAGTCGGGGCAGAGATATTTACAACAATAATAAAGTCAGGTCAAATGCGGGGTAGACTTCATTCAGATGTCATAGGAGTAGGAAGCTGCATATACCCTTCCCCTGAGGTTCTCAGAGCAAACAGAAGGCCTTGGGGAGGGCACTCATCAGGGACACCTGTGTGTGTGTGTGTGTGTGTGTGTGTGTGTGTGTGTGTGTGTTTACCATCTGGGTAGTTGCAGAAGGAGCGGGAAGCAAAGATGTACAATAGGGAGGACTCAAAACTGTAGCCCAGGTGGCTCGGAACTGTCTGCAAGCGCTGGTTTCTCAAGGTCCTGCCCCCCCCTTTTTTGTAATGATAAATAAATTACAGACTCATAGGTATCCAGACGCCATTTCTCCTGAACCCTTCGTTTTCACTGAGGCTCCATTGGGTCCGCATTTCTCTCGGTCAGGCCCTGGGAAGCACCAGTCAGCCCCGGTTATGCAAAGTTTTTGTTTTTCTTTATCCGCTTGAAATTTTGTTAAGTGCAGATTTCAAGTGAACTTCACAACCTAGCACCTAGTCCAGGCTGAGGGATTTAAAGTCCCGCATTCAAGTATTTTTTTCAGGGTCTATTTTGTATGAATTTGGAGAACTTTTCTTTTAGTTCCACCGAGACCCGCCGCAGAAGAAAAGATAAACCCTAGTGAAATATAAGGACTAAGGTTGACCTTGCCTACTTTCCTCACTTTCGTCCCTAGAATGACCCCAGAAAAATTATGCACATGTTGAGATCTCCAAATTAAGGGTGCATAGGTGCATGTAGCTAAAAAGAACTCGGCAGAAATCAGGAATCCAGGCACTGCCAAGCCGACTGAGTCTGAGTGCCCCACCGGGCAAGCCAGTGTGGTCGCACTGTGCGCTTCGCACAGCCCGAGTTGTGCGTGACAGGCTGTCGCTGCAATGTGCAGCCCATTGACACTGATGGATGCGCCAATGGTTGGACGGACAGATGTTAGGGCGGATCACACAGCGCGCAGGGCATGAGCAGGGAGGGCTAAGGCTGGCGAGCAGGGGTGCCGGCGGGCAACAAGGGGACCGGCCCTTAGGCCACGGCACGGGGAAGGGGTGCGCGGCGAGGGAACGCAGTTTAAAGAGCTGCTAAGGGAAGAAAAGGGAGAGGAAAGCATCCTTTGGGCGAACTGCCGGTGCGTGTTGCCAATCCCTGTACGCTTGTCGCCGCCGCCGTGCCTATGTGGGTGTTCTGCGCCTGGAACGTGAGCTGGGGACCTTAGGGGTTTGACCAACAGTGGCAACGACCCTCTTCCAGGCTAGAGGGGCCCCATGGCCAACTGAACCCTGAGGCCAACGGCTTGGCCAGGCGACTCACCGATCCCTGGCTCACAAGAAGCGATACGCACCCTGGGGTCGCGTCTCCCAGGCTTGGAGGAGACACCGCTTCGGCCTACGAAGCTACAAGCATCAAGCGCCCCGGGTGTACCCACCCACGAGTACGCCACACACACAGGAAGCCCGGGAGCCTGGCCTCAACCAGCCTCGGGCTCTCGGCTCCATCCGGGATCCGCACCGGGTTAAGTTAGAGAGCTCCAGCGCTTAGGCGCTGGAGCAGGCTTTATAGCCCAGGAGGACAGCAGCCACACATCTGCATTCAGGCAGTCTTCTGGACCCAGCCCAAGCCCGCCGGCCCGGGTCTAGTAGAGACTTTTGATCTTACCGGTAGGGAGAGATCTTGGTCTCCAGGTCTACAAGAGAAAGAAAGCACGCTGTGAACTTTCAAAACTTGAAAAAAAGCAACCACCAGAAAGCATGATAAAGAGACAAGGCTTAAGAAGAGGGAAGAGAAGAATAAATTTAAAATAATAAGAAAAAGAAGCAAGCAAGCAAGGAAACAAGCAAAGAAGAAAGGCCAGGGTTTGCAGCTTCCAGTGCGCCCAGGCGGCTAGTCCTGGGGCGCAGGGCGCGCGCGGGCCCTTGGGTGGTCTGTGGGCCTCGGGGCTCACATGGGTGCCAGGGCCCCAGCCTGAGCGACCAGATACAGTGCAGCTCCGGGGAGCTGGGGGCCCAGAGGCCACTCTAGCCACCACCGCCCAGCAGCGCACTGAGTCCGCTGTGCCGCCGCAGCCCCATTCTCGGCCTAAGAGCTGGCCCAGGGAGACGCAATCGAGCCCGCAGCGCATCGATGCGCCGCCGCCCGCGCTGCTCCGGCTCTGGCTGCCGCTCCACCGCCGCCGCCCGAGGGTCGCCGGAGTGAATTCCAAGCCCACCGGCGCCCTCACCACCAGAGTAAGTGAGCCCTTGTCGCCCTGTCGCCAACGCAACCCAGCCGGCTGCCTCCTTCCCTGGGCGCATCGGCCGAGTCCTCCTGGAGCCTCTGCAACCCCAATCACCCAATCAATAATCAATCCCCTTCGTCCAGAACTGCCCCTAAACTGGGAGCGGCTGGGGCGCACCCCAGTGCAGGGCTCACCAGCTCCGGGGTTGGGTAGGGGAGTTTCTTCTGCCGCCCCCGACCGCTTGGAACCCAGCATAGCCATGGGTGGGGGCGCGGTTAGGTGCCCAAGGGGGCAAGACGTGGGGTGCTGAGACTGTGATTGTCCCAAAGTCAGTAAAGGAAACTTGGAGGTGCCCCCTCCCATGCTGACCCCCCGAAACACGCCTGGGAAAGTTTGCCTAAGGGAGAAAAAAAAAACCAGAGGAAGGTAACCACGGTGAGTCCCAGGAGAAGAGCCCCAGGGCCCACACCCATGATAGCCTCCTCTCTCTCTGGTGCGCCCCGGGGCCCTGGGATCTTTGTAGGGGTACCATCCGGAGCTGGGGAGCGCTCTGTGGCTTTGCACGCTGCGGGTGGAGAGGAGAGCGGGCCGGGAGGGGCACCGGGGAGCGGCCCGGGATGAGCCCGGGAAAGGAAGGAGGGATGGGCGGGGGCTGCAGGGCTCCCCGGGACGGACTTGGCTGGGAGGGCCCCGCGCCCCTGCGTGAGCGCTCGGGGCGGAGGCTGAAGGCCGGCTTTGGGTAGCTGGACTTGGGCGGGGGGTCCTAGGCAGGAGTCGGGGCCGGGGCTGGGGGCGCCCCCGCGGGCAGGCGAGTGACACGATCATCTCCTTTTCCTTTAAGCTTGCCTGTTGCCGACGCCGCCGCTCCAGCCGCGCCGTGGGCAGAAGACTGGACCGCTGAGCCCCGGGCCGCGGCGGCGGCTGCGCCCCCCCTCACCAACACCTCCACCCCGGGATGCCTTGACCTCCCTGCCCGGGGGCGGGAAGCGGGGCAGGACCGGCCGGGGTCGCTCCAGGGCTCCTCCTCTCATCCCTCTGCCCGCCTGCTCCTCCCTCTCTCCCCGCCCCCCAGCCCCGAACCCCGCGCACCTCGTCTAGGGACGGGGCGGGGGGGGGGGCAGGGCGACCGCTCCTCCCCGCCCCCTCTTCCTTGGGCCTCTGGAGCGATTTGTCAAACTTCCCATTCCGCCGGCAGCGTGGTCCTCCTCCTCCTCCTCCTCCTCCTCTGCCTCCTCCTCCTCCTCCCCCCCCAACCCCGCGCTCCTCCTTCCCCGCGCCTCCCTAGCCCGCCCTCCTTCCCTCCGAACGTTCGGGGGATCGCGGCGGCGGAGCGCAGCGAGGGGGGGACGCGGAGAGCCGGGGCGCAGCAGCATCCTGCGGGCGGCCTCTCTCCGGGGGGGAGGCTGCAAGCAGGCCCGCCTCGCCCCCCCCCCCGCTGCCCCTCCCTCCCTCGGCTCAGCCCGGCAGCGGCGGCGGCGGCGGCAGTCGCGGGAGAAGCATCATGCCGAGGAGGAAGCAGCAGGCGCCCCGGCGCGCAGCAGGTACGAGCGGCTTCCCTTTCCTCCTTCAGTCCTCCTCCTCTTCCTCTGCTCGCGCCGGGCCTCCGGGCTGCGGGCTCCCGCGCTGCTCGCCGCACTCACTCCTCGCCTCTTTCTCTCTCTCTCTGCGGGCGCAGAGTAACTCCGGGAGCCCGGTTGGCTCGCGGCTTTCCTGCCTGGGTGCGTGCGCCCCCCCCCTCCCGCCGGTTGCCCCGCTAAGCTCTTGGCTCGACCCACTCGTACACCCTGCTAAGGGTTGAAGGAGCGGGGCTAGGTTCCCACCTCCTCCGCCGCTCGGGCTGCAGCAGGGAAGGTGCTCTCCAAACCCTGTCTTTCGGTGGGGGGCGGGCGCGGTCACCTGAGTTTTCTGGGACACCTTCCGTGTTGTCCTGGGTACTACCCAGGACCTACCCGGACGAAAGCTAGCGAGCGAGTGAGCTAGCCGATCCTCTGGCCACCTTACTGCTAATTCGATTGATTCTTCATTTATTGGGCCCAAACCGGGTACAGCGGTGGAAACCAGAGCGCACAGGGTCTGGGTATTGTCAGATGACTGTCAGGTCAGTGTTGGATGCTGACATTTCCTCCACTCGTGAATGTCTTCTTACCTCCTTCCTCTCCTCTGCTGTTCTTTACCTTCTTCTAGCACTTAGTTCTGGGACATATCTGAGTACTACCCCCCTTCCTTTTCCGCCAGGAACGTCAACTCCTGTTAGGACTGAGCTGATTTTTTTTTTTTTTTTCTGGAAAAGAGAATCATTGAAAACAAAACAAAACTCACATACATAACATTATTTTGCAATAATGTCGGTTAGGGGCACGTTGGCTGGAAGAAGGGTTTCTGGCCGGTTGCCACCCTTGATTTGATGACTGATTGATCGCCCGTCATGGCTGTGCCTTTGATCTATTCATTCCCAATAAACATCAATAAATCACTTGCAATAGTGAGGCCAAGCTCTGTGACGTCAGGAGGGCCCTGTCAGTGCAACTTAAGGGATTTGGGGCAGCTTGCCGAGAGAGGACCACATATGGACGTGATGTATTTTGATATGAATAACACTCAGACGTGCAGAGGCTCAGATGCTGCCTGAAGGGGAGGGTTACTTAGAAGTCCCTTTCTTTAATCTTCTTTCGTTCACTTCGCTTTTGATAGAAGAGGGGAGGGATGAGAGAGGGGTCACCAAGGTAATGTTCTGCTTGCTGGTGGTATCCAGGCTGGTGATGGTGGTACCCAGACTGCTGGTGGTGGTGATGACCATCAGATCAATGTGGCTTCCACCTCAGCTGCACTCTGGCCTGCAGTGTCTTTAGCAGGGCCACAGAGGAGGAACCATAAGGTACTTCTCCCAGAAGTATATTGGCCTGTCAGTGTTGTGAAGAAAACTTAGGAGGGATTAAACTTGGTTTAGTACATAGAATGTTTTCCTCTGTACTCAGTGTTACCCAAATTTAGAAAGTTGAAGATCCCAACAGAGAGCTCACCTCCTCACTGATGCTGCCTGCTCATCCCACCTCCTCCTTTAAATTCCAGGCTTTAGCAGTGAGCTTATCTACCCAAAATAAACTCGAAAACTTTGGAGGCATCCTTTACAAAGTTGGGTAGTAGGAATGTCTTGGGCTTCTTCCAGTCTGCGATTTTTTTTTCTTTCTTTTTCGGGTACACATTTTTTTTTTAAGGTATCTGTGCCTCCATCCAATGAAACATATGTGGTTGCATCTTGGTTGCATTTGGTTTTGAACTCTGTAGTTTATCTTTACTGTTCCTCCCTGCTCATATAACAAGTTTCTCAAACATGCTGTTAGTTTGATTTTTATTTATTTTTTATTTTTTTTTAAAAGCAACCTGTTCACTAATCTTTTTGCACTTTTAAGCCAACCAGGAACTCTCAGGTCAGTTAAGGAAAATTCATTATATAAAAACCTGACTGCAGGACTAATGGGAGATGGGAGAATGGATGGCTTTGCTCTATCAAAATGACCCGTCAAAACGACTTTGTTTCATATTTGATTTAATTGTCTCTCTTCTGACAGGCACATTCATCAATAGCTTAATGGTCAATCAGAAGTTGGCAGAATGAGTGCTTTCATTCTTTCTCATACCCTGGTTTTGGATTTACTTTATCAGAATGCCTCTGCCTAATGGATGCGTGGAGGAGGGGTGCAGAATGACAGGCTGCACACAAGCCCTTCCACATTTAGGCTGCTCATAGGTCTGCACAGGCCAGTGAGCGAGCCATGCGAGGTGCTGTTGTTTGTTTCCTTGTTTGGATGGATGGACTGGGAACTTCTGTTTTCCCTCCCTTTTTTTTTTTTTTTCCTTAGTTCCCACAGCTGCTTTTTGGGACATGCTGGGAGTGATGACAAATTGATTGCTTTGTACTGATAGTGGGAGAGAGAAAGACGTCTGCTGATTGGTGACTGGAAATCCTGTCCACGGCAACCTTGAGAACACTGGAGAATCTACCCCCCCACCCCAAAACTGAAAGGTCCGCTCAGCCATAAAAAAAGAAAAGTTGTTTTGCCAGCTTCATTAGTGTTCACCTAATTAGCTGTAAACCTGATGGATTCCTGACAGCTTTAATGATTGGAGATGACTAGCTTGACGCAGTGTCATGCAGCAGAATTAGGTTTGCAGCGAGTTTGATGTAATCAAGTTGATATTACACAGTCCTGGCTGCCTTTAGTTGTGCATTAACTCAATTTTCTGCTGCAGGTGACAAATGGGCTTTGGTACCTGGATAATCATGTCATAGGAATTAGGGCCCTTTTAATGGTCTGGGGTAGAATAACAACCACAAAGGGCCCAGAACGGGGAGAATTTACAGATAAGCACACAGGTGCACGGAGGCTTTCTATCTAGGCCAAATGTAACAGAGCTCTCCGAAAAGGCCGAAGCAGGCTCCAAGAATCCCTGAAAGGATGGTTTTTCTGCAATTTAGATTTTGAAAATAGAAATTATGCGAGATTTAAGAGTCTTTTTGCAAGAGAGGGAGAATGGAAAAGAAAGAGGAATTTCTTCACCTGCTGGATAGAAATCTGGGCAGGAGTTTCTTTACTCGGAGCATGTAAAAGGGCCAGGCATTTGTACTGGAAAGATTGCTGTTGCCCATAGAAGCTGGGTTAGTGTTCTTTAGGCAGAATAGCCATTATTCCTTGATTAAAATAGGCTCCCCTCCCAGCCATAGTGCCTGTTTTTAAACAAGTATTTTCAGAAAATAGCAGTGCTGATTTAGGGTAATCCTCAAGAGCATGTTCTATTTTATCCATGCATGTACATGTACAGGAGGATATATCTTAGAAGAACACTGTTTGGCTTATAAAATCTTCAGTGAGCAACAGTTCATCAGTGACTTTTTTTTTTTTTTTTTTTTTCTTGTTAAGGACTAGTCTCCTGTCAAGTTCTTAGATGGGTAGCATTGTGAGGGTTGATCTTCAGGCCTCCTGACGTGTTGTAAAAGAGACTAGGATCAGCTGGTATTTCCCTGGGATAGACAGAAGGTCTTTGACATTGTCAGTGGACAAGTGCATGCCTGAGAAGTGGCCCACCTAAGAGGTCTGCCCACCTGGTGGTGTGTAGGTGACACCTTCATCAGGCTGCTTCATACTCAGGGCAGCTCCTGATTGCAGCTTTTGCCTTTTCTCTTGGAAGCCCCGAGCACTCAAGACGACATGCCTGCATCTGCCTTGGGAATTTCTTTCGTCTCAGACCTGCCATGTAATTTTCCCTTGGACAAGCAGTCTTCTCTAGATGGAGGTGGCATAGAACAGGCTATGACTGGCCTATCCCTACCCCCCCCATTTCCTTTAAAACCAAAGGAAATGATACACATTTAAAAAAAAAAAATGAAAAATCAAGTCAATGAAGGAAAAACACAAGTCAAGACATATTTCTGTGGGCCTCTACCTGGGAAGGAGAGAGAACCTTCCAGAACTAGGAGTCTGTGGCTCTACTCTGTGATCTTGACAACTGTCAGGGAAGGCTTCAGGACACTCCAGGGCAACCCTTGATTGTGAGCAGAGATTGTTGTCATTTGGTCTTGGCTTTGCCTTGAGCGTGCTCCTGCATGTGAGGGTGTAAGGAAGCTGACAGAGCAACAGTTATTCTCCACATTGCCTCAGAACTCTGTGCTGCACCTTTTTCACTAAAGATTGGTCAGCGAAGTGATGGAGGGTAACTGTGTTCAGGGCCTTGGGAGATGCTGCGAAACCCAGTGAGTCTGTAGGATGCAAACCTGTATTTCTGTACAGACACTTGTGCAAGGAGAAGGATCAGGCCAAGTGTGTGGACTCGTTCTTTCTTCGGTGCTTTCTCTTTTATATGTGGGCTGCAAAGTGGGATCTGGCCAGGCTGCAATACACAGACATGAAGAAGAGACAGGAGCTGGCAAGTGTCCCTTGTGCTGATGTCACAGCTCCTTTAAACCCATCAGGCACTTAAGGTGCAACCTTATGAGGGTTTCCTGGATGCCCAGTTTTTCCTTTCTTACCTGCCACTGAACAAACCATACATAGCCTTGGCCTTGCAGTTAAAAAATAAAATGTGGGGTGGTTTGTGTCTGCATTTCTGTGCCAGTATCTGGCCTGCTAAGGCTGCTGGTCCTGGTGGGGGAAGAAAAAAGAAACCTCTAACCTTACCCACATACCGAGTGCAGGCAGGCTAGGCCAATCCAGGGATCCTGTGAGATGTTCCCGGTGCGTGTTCATGCTTTACTTACATTCTAAATGGTGGTTTCTGTGTCTGAAGGTAAAAATGAAAGGTGAATACAATATATTTTATTTGGTAACAATGGTGTAGGCTTGAACATCCAGGCAGAAAATGTGCACTTGTAATTAGACTCAATAGACAGGCAGTCATTTTTAAATTCTTTGACACATGCATAAAATAGTCATATAATAAGATAAGATGACAATTTTATGTTAGGTTGATAAAGTGTCCTGATACATGCATTTAAATGTCTGTAAGCCTTTTTTTTTTTTTTAAAAAAAAAAAATCCAGACAGATTAATTCTACTTTCCAGTATTTGCAGTTAGTCATTCAATTAATTTTTAAATCCTGCTAAACAATGACTATGAATATTTTTCCCTCTCTTTCTGGATTTTTTTTTAACCTGCATTGAAATAAATGGGTGGACTTTAGAGCTTCCCTTAATATTTTTCAGCATGTGTAAAAATTTAAGTGCAGTGTGGATTTAAAGAATTCAGGTCGCTGTTTGTGGTTAGAGTAGGGCAGTGCGTTCTTAGAAATAATCTTTGAGAAGACAGTATCACAACATGGCCGGCTTAAGGCCACTTGCTTGAATGACTGACAGACTCTAGATTTAGGAATCATTATTGGGAGAATTACAAAGTGTCCTTGACCAAATATTGAATATTTTATAAGCCCCATTTAAAAAAAGACATTTCTAACACAATACACTTGGCTTGATCAGCATTTAGACTCTTTGGGCTTAATTAGCTTCAATTCTGTAAATTTTCCCACTGTTCCAACCTAAATAGCCCAGGAGAAGTACTGAGGGTTAAGGGGCATTTCCCTAGAAGTTGTATGGCTTGGACTTTCTCACAATCTCACCACTTTTTTTTTCTCAGATATGCAAAGGTGTGGTTCTTAGAGCATAGTTTAAATTTATTTGGGCTTAATGATAAATTAGCAATCCATACTGTCGGGACACATGCTATTAATTATAACTGTGCTTTCTTCATCCAGAACAGCTGTTGGGGAAACACGGGAAGTTCAGATTTTCATGAGGGAGGGGGCAAACAAGGAACTCACCCACTCCTTGTCATACCTTCTTGGTCTTCTGACTATGACAATAAAGGCTTTTACAGAGCAGAAGGCGGAGAGGGAATGATCAGTGTTTTATGGAGATGGCTAGTGGATAACACTCACTAAGGTACCTTCTTAAAAACATAAGCTCCACACTCTGTGCATTTCGAAACCCAAATCTCAAAGCAGGATGAATTGGCTGCCTCTTTTCCTCTCTCTGTCTCTCTGTCTCTGTCTCTCTGTCTCTGTCTCTGTCTCTGCCTCTGCCTCTCTCTCTCTCTCTCTCTCTCTCTCTCTCTCTCTCTCTCTCACACACACACACACACACACACACACATACACACCACTTCTTCCTCGTTCATGATAAACCAGGATGTTTTCTTCATAAGTCTAAGATAGTAGAAAACAAAATACTTAAAATCCCAGCTCTTTTCCCAAACTGGAGACTCCTTCCTTAATGGAGAGTAAAGGACTCTACACACAATGACTCAGATTAATTTACTTTTGATATTCTGTTCCCATCATTAAACTTATCCCTATATATTCAGTTTCCTCTGAGTTCTTTGAGGAATGCATGTTGCATAAAATAGGCAATTTTTAATGAACAATTTAATGTAAATGGGTTTTGAATTTAAATTAATATTAATGAAGCCTTGAGTGCATTTATTTTGCATACGTAAAGACTTGTACGCCTTTCACCCATGTGCTTTTTTCTTTATGTAGTAACATTGGTTGGGCGAATGAACCAGCACCTTTTAAAGATTTACACTTAAAAAATATTAAATCGATTTTTATATGCCCCCTAGCACCAACATATTATTAAGCAAAAGCGTCACTTCATTTTAAGAAACTAGCCTAATCTCCTCCGAAACCTCTCAGCTTTCAGGGCCCTGCAAAAAAATGCCATTGGATTGGCATTGCTGCTGGAGAAAGCCTAACCATCGATGGTTACTACAATCAAGATGTTTCTTTGGCTTACCTCTAATGCATTATGTATCCTGGAATGATGTAATTAATTCTGTTAGATGTAATTGCTATAATCACTTTGATGTTACACATAATAAAGGTAATGTTGTAGCATACAAAAAAATATAAACACCTTATTGTAACGAACGCTAACATTTCTTCTTCCGGAATCTGGTTTAAACACAAGTGCTGCTAACTATTTTGGGTCATAGGTGACAAGTCGTTGGAGCCAAGTTCATTGGGATTCCGAAGGATGGCTCCTTAGCTTGGAGAAATCACCAAGCCTGTTACCTAGGGATTTTAATGCCAGTTTCCTTAAAGATGTGGCTAATTAAGAGAAGGTTTTTGTCTGGTGTGGAGGAGAGAGGTAAAGGCTTTAGATGTGGTCATGACACCAAAGGGTGGCATAAGAGGGAGATCTCCTGGTGTAGAATTATGGGAAATCCTCTGTGTGTGTGTGTGTGTGTGTGTGTGTGTGTGTGTGTGTAAGAAAGAGAGTGAGGGGAGGCTGTGAGGCAGATAATTCATGTGCTTATGGTAAGTGGAAAAGACCATTTTTTTGAAATAATAATAGAATAAGGAAAATAAAATGCGGCATGTTTACTTCATTATCCATATTTAATATGTTTCGTGGACTATGTATGTGTGTGTGTGTGAAGTGAGTGTGCATACGTGTATTCACACTTGAGTGCATGTATGTGAGACTGTTGATATGCCAAGGCTAATATTGCCTGTTGTACTGGAACCACCTCGCCTCCCACCCTCCCAGGTTCAATGATCCATCCCTTCCATTGGACATAGAAGTTTGCCTGAGATACTGGGGGGTAAAAGGATCATAGGGAAATTCTGGGCGTGCATAAATTATTCTTAAATTATTCTCTCCTAATGCAGCTTGCAAGTGGTGGACAGTGTGGCAGAACAGGGAAATATACTGTTTGATTTAAATTTTTTTCCAAAGCAGCTTGTTGATCTTTCGGATGCCCAATTGCAGCCATCCCCTCTTTCCCACATCATTGTTACAGGGAATCTTTTAAAACCTCTTGAGCCAGGATGAGCTTGACAACAGTTTCTGTGAAATTTCCATCCATCCATCCATCCATCCATCCATCCATCTATCCATCCATCCATCATGAGTTTTTGAGACGGCTATGTAGCCCAGGCTGTTGCAGCTTCCGGTGTGATAGGATGACCATGCCTGACTTTCATGTGCTTCAAATGATCACACACAAGAATAAGCAAAGGTGTGCGTGAGAAAGAAGTAGATTTCAGTGTCTCCTAGGAAGACGAAAAAAGGTGTATGACGGGGGGCATAGCTGCCCTAGCTTGTGTCCAGGACTCCTCTAAGGATTGTTGGTGGTGGTGCCTGTCTGCAGACCTAAATCCCAGGAAAGCAGGCCTTAGGCAGGTGGGTGTTGGCCTAGGCCTAAAGGGACAGGTCTTGAATGTGGGCCCAGGCTGGGCAGCAGACCTGTAGCCCCACTCTGCAGACTCTTAGGCTGGTTTCGATGGGTGGAATGATAAAAGGTCTGTGAACTGCATAGGCCCCTGTAATCGGGGCGGCGCTGACATGCTCCTCAAGTTTGACGGCTCCTTCCTTGTCTGTCTTCACAGCCCCGCCTCCCTCTACCCGCCCCTGCTGCCCGCCACCCACCCCTTCCCTCCCTGTCCCCCTTGTGTGTGTGTGTGTGTGTGTGTGTGTGTGTGTGTGTGTGTGTGTGTGTGTGTGTCTCGTTTCATGTTCTTGATCAGTCTCAGATGCCGGGAATTATTTTTCTCCCGCGGGAGGGGGAGTGTTGCTTTAGGTTTGTGGGTTTGGGCAGGTGTGAGAGGAAGTCTTTCCCCCCCCCCTCTCTCTCTGTCTCTCTCTCTCTCTTTTTGTACTGTAGGCCTGTTGCTAATTAATGTTCCCCCATAAGATTCTGTCGGAGTTGAGTAATGTTTTTGATCTTTATGCCTGATAACTGCATACTTAATGAGATTTCAAAGCTGTGAGTGCAGCTTCCTACAATTATTGACAGATGCCTTTTCTTTGCCATTGGGTTCAGCTCCATAAATCCTCCCGCTGTAATGAGGTTGAGCGGTACCACCCTAGCAGTGAGCTAATGAAAGGGGGGAGGGCGCATCGGCGCATGGCTGTCTGACACATTTTTTTCCCTTTAAATTTACTATGCAGATGTCAAGCTGCGGCCGATTACTTCAAACATGCTAATTTTTATCTTGCTTTTGTGTCAGCCCTTTGCCATTAAAAAAATAAATAAATAAAAAGGCTAACCTCCATGCCCTCCATTTCATTTTTTTTTTTTTTTAAATCGTATTTTCAATAACCCCCCAGTGTGTGGCTGCTAAGGATGCTGACATACACATGGCCTTTTCCAGGTATCTGGTAGTGGGGTTGGTCTAGTGTGTGTGTGTGTGTGTGTGTGTGTGTGCGCCATCGGAAGGACAGGGTTAGGATAAAGTGCGATTTCCCCAGGCCTCCCGGCGGCAGCCTGCCCTAAGTATGCACTTGAAACGTCGGAGAATTCATTTCAGAGTTCTGAAACTAAATCCTAGTGGAGAAGAGCCTCGCCATGCCAAACAGTTGATTTCCTTTTCAGCGGACTCATACATCACTGACCCACCCTTTCCTCCTGACAGAATGACATATGTCATTTATCATATGGGCCCCGGCCAGACAACAGTGAAGGGAGAGGAGCCCAGTTATCCCCTCCTCCTCCAGTACAGTACAGTGTGGCTTGCTCTCGGAGCTAGCTCTTCGGATTTGGTGAGAGAGAGAGAGAGAGAGAGAGAGAGGGGGAGGGAGGGAGGGAGGGTGGAGAGGGGAGAGGCGCAGAGGGGAAGCTGTAACCTGCCCTGTATACCCTGTATATGGCCATCTTTAGGATGTGTGCTGTGGCATGAGGGTACCAAAGATTGGCCACGGAACCAAAGATGCCGTATGCCTTTAAACAGTCTGCTGAGCCATACCCCTTCTTAACATCCGTCCGATGCTGTGATGTTGTACGACTTCCCTGTCCTTCTCTATCTCCTTCTCCCTCTACCCCCCCCCCCTATTTTTCTTTTTTGCCTCCCTTTAGTCTAGGGTGAAGAAAGCGTTGACAGGTATCATTCAAGCAAGGCCCCGCATGTGAGGTGTGGGATAAATGAGTCTCAGGGCTCCTGGCTTCACATGATTCAAATGTACGTTATTGAAGATGGATGTTCCTTAAAAAAAGATTGATGGTAGACGCTGGGCTTAGGGTGCCATTTATCATTTTGAATATTATTTAGACTTGCCGAGTAAACCTGTAACTTGAGAGTTGGACCAGACGGGACTGGCTGTGTGTGTGTCTGTGTGTGTGTGTTTCATTGATTGGCCTTGAACTATCATTGCTGCTGAGCAGACACAAGCCCCCTTGTATGTATAATAGAGGACCCCAAAACATAAATGCAGGGAGGGGGGAAGCTTTAGTTTAGAATAATTTTAAAGTACATGGGGGAAAATGAAGTGTCTGTGATTGGCACTAAAGCTAATGAGCAATTCTCTCTGTTTGTGTCTGTCTCTGTGTCTGTCTGTCTGTCTGTCTTTCTCTCTTCTTCCCCCATGGAGGCATTAAAATATAAGCAGAGCTGTAGTTATTGAAACCTCATCTGAGTTTTAAAAATTCTGTGTCATGTTTTTTCCCCTAAATCTGTATTTAAAAAAACCAGTATAGCACAATATAACTTAGAAAAAAATACCAGGTGTCTTGGTTAGTAGTGTGAAAATGAAGTTTAAAAAAAAAAAAAAAAACTGTATGTCTCAAGAATATTTTAGATAAAAAATGATCCTTTGCGGCTCCCTGCCTCTGCTCCCAGCAGCCTCTCTTTCTTTGTGTCTGCACTCTGTTCTCCACAGCTGGGCCCGCACCGACCTCCACCAGGACTGATGTGGACAGCTGTTTGCAGGCCCTACCAGTTAATCATTTCTGCTGCTTTTGCACCCTCAAGGTCTGTGTACTGGGACACCCCCACCTACTGGAAGTGCTTAGGGAAGTACTGGCCTGCCATTGGAAGCCCCCAGCTGTCTGGAGGTAGGCTGTGGCAACTGATGGCCTTTTCTGCTGCCAAGGCCTTGGTGCCTGGTCCCCAGTAGAAAAAGGAAAAGAGAAGCAGTAGCCTCCTGGCTTTAGGTTTCTGAACCATGGAAGCCCTGATAGTGCAAATACAATTATCAGGAGCCGTATGCATAGTCGGTATGTAACTTTATTTGGATTTACTAATGAAATAGAAGGTTTCTTGTGTAACTTACAGTGTGGCTGTTTATTTTAAAAAAAAAAAAAAAAAAAAAAAAAAAACCCGATGAGACAGAAAGTTAGATGGAGTTTTTTTTTTTTTTTTTTAATTTATAAAAATACAAAAATTTAGAATTTGGAGGGCCTGAATATACATGCCTAGAAGCTACTGGAAAAGAAGTTTCTGGATACGTAAAAAGTGTTGGCATCTAAAAGGAATGAGATCCAGGCTGTGCAGTGAGAGCCTTTCTCTCTCTCTCTCTCTCTCTCTCTCTCTCTCTCTCTCTCTCTCTTTTGAAATAACTTTATTAGTACCTCCACTCTTCACACTGCCCATGGATGTGGCTTAGGGTCTACTCTGGGGAGCCCAGCTGTTGCCTCAGACCAGGTAGACTCTAGTCCATCTTTTGTGGGTGTCTGCAATCATATCAGGTTGTATCAGCCAGTCGTTCATGCTGCTTCCTGAGACTTCATAGAAGAAGGCAAAACTTTGATCATCTGCCCTTACACTGGGCGATGTTGGAGGTAATTAAGAGTATGAGTGCCAATTTGCTGCATTGTAAACACCTTTGATACAAATGCCACCTTCTCATTTTTTTTTTTTTTTTAACTGATTAGAAAAACTTTGCTGTTAATAGGTACAAGTCCAGTTCAGGTATAATTGGTAAGAAACTGAATGCACTCATGGGAAGAAATCTTGTTTTGTTTTTTGTCCGCTTTTCTTCTTATCCCCTTTTCTCAGTTTTATGGCTAGAGACATGATTTATTGCAACCATCCATCTTGGGGGCTCATCCATCACACCCGGGTTGCTAGGAGATTGTGGCAGCAGCTGTTTGCTCTGAATCAGACAGAAAAGTTGTCAATCATCAAAGGCAGGTGAATAGCATTAGAAACACGCTATTGTCAGACGGAATAATTAATCAAAGAGAGAAAAGATAATTAAAAAGATATGACCCTTGCAAGTACTTGCTCTGGTTTGCCTGAAAAAAAAAAAAAAAGAGAGAAAGAAAGAAAGAAAGAAAAACGGCCCGGTCTTTTCTAGACACTTAAGCAGCTGAGGGCTGATAAAATATGCACTCTGCAGTGCATGGCTTTTAATTAATTGAAAAAGGTTCAACATTCAAAGACGATGCTGGAGAAAAGTCCAGTTATGAGCAGAAGTAATATTTATTGTTTGCATGAAGGGCTTGACACAGAGTCTAACTTTCTGTTACAAATCTCTGGCAACCCTAGTTGGTAAGAAGGTATGGATTGGGGTCCTAGAGACAGATGGTTTACATTTTTTTTCAATGCTGGCCATCATCCTGTGACCATAGTGAGACCATGTCAACCAGGATGGTTACCTTTCTACCATTCTGGGGAGTCTTTAAGAAACAAATTATTTAAATAGGATTAATTTTATAAAAGTAAAAGATGGGAGAATTGAAGGACACCCCATGAAGTGTCCACTTGTAGGGTCGACAGAGCTAGGTCTGTGTCACTTCGCTCGTGTACCTGGAACATACCATATCATTTCCGTCTGGGGCCAGCATACTGTGTAAAAAGAAAAAGCCCCCCAATCTCTAGTCAGGGTCTAGAGATCATTTTGAGTGCCCACGTTTCCTCAGAGATATATTCGTAGACTAGGAAGTTCATTCTTGTTCTCTCTGAAGCTAAAATATTTCAGAAGGATTGGGAAAATGTATTAAAGACGAGATAGAAAGTGGCAGATCTCTGAGTTGCTTTCCAGTTAAACATGCTTGCAATCCCTGAAACAGATCTACTCTTTTATTTTTGGGTATTCTGCTTGATTTTCACACCATTCTCCTCCCAAAGAATAGCAGGACTTCTAAAATTAGCGGAACACAAAAAGGCTTGACTATTAGGATTTTTGAGAGGAAAGAAAGCAATATATATTTTTTAATACATTTAAGACAGTGTTTTCAGGGTACACCAGATTAGAGCAGTAGTGCCCCACCTGGCGCTCCATGCATGTACAAGCACTGGGGATTTGTTTCTGAGAGCCCCAAGTGGGGGACATACTCCCTCTCCTATGATGTACTTGGAAGCTCCACTTTGGAAGAAATAGAGCATTCATACCTCCCTTGGACATTAGGGTCCCCAAAAGGACTTGCCTATTTAGGTGCCTGGAGGGTGTGTCTAGTCAGAACTTGACATTGAATACAAGCAACACTTTTGTTTTGAGTCAGAATCTCCACCAAGAGGTGGGTTTCTAGACTCTAGGTATCTATAATGTTCTGACCATCTCACCCTCAGGCTCTTCTGGTACAGTGTTTGCTCATGAGCAACTAGCACAGGCTTGGCTTTGCAGGAGAGTCCAGTGGGTGCCCCGCAAGGGTACAAGCAGGACCTTTGGTGGCCTGAGCAGGTGAGAGGTGCTTCCTTCCTCCATGAGATCTGGCTGTTTGGAGGTATACCTGGGGGTAGTTCATTTATTTTTAGTGATGTGTGTCGGTTTGTGGGTATGTGTGCATGTGAGTGCAGATGCCTAGAGAGGCCAGAAGAGGGCGTCTGATCCCTTGGAGCTGGGGTTACAGATGATCATGAGTCTCTGTGATGTGCTTGATGGAAATCCACTCAGGTCTTCCACAGTGCACGGTCTCTCCGGCCCCTTAAGTGGGAGTCTTAAGAGTTGCTGTCTCCCTAGTCTAATAAAGGCTGAGAAGGCACATCACCTGGTAGTTCCCCTGTAGAGTTCCCTTTGATATATTTATGGAACATTTAAGAATTAACCTATGAAGAACATTCACCTTCAATGCTAGTGAAATTAAGTAATAACCCGTTTTCACTTAGATGAGAAGCAGAACCAGGGAAAAACATAAGTCCAGGTCAGTTAAGAAGAGAAATTTAGAAGAGGTGGGAGGTCACAATTACTTCTTAGGAGAGGGCCAGGGTCCCATGTGAGGTTTGATAGTGATTTCCCAGTCTCTGATCCTGGCTTATTTTACAAGGATTCCTGTACGCAAGGGATTTGGCAGGGCAGAGGCCACTAATACTTCGTCGTTTTTGTTGATACCATTTCTATCCTTGTGTCCGTGAAATTAGAATTATCCTAGGCCTGTCTTTCTCTCGCAATGTAGCTTGAGTTGGCCTTGAAAAATCAAAATCTTCCTGTCTCAGCCTCTGGAGGAGAACAGGTATTAGGGACCAGTACTGATGGATGCAGCCTGCTTCAATGTCAGAATGGATAGCTTAGAAACCCGGACTCCTTGCTCACTGAAAGCCCATCTGGTAGCTGAGTGTTTTATCTAAGTAACTTGTATTTCCCTGTTGTAGTTAAGTGTGACAAGGTTGCCTGGAAGTCATTTCAGATGTTCATATCTCAGCTGCCACGGACTCAAAGCAGGCTCATCCTGAAGTCCTCACATACACATGATCAAGGAGCACGTGATAACCAGATTAGTTCCCCTGTAGGTGCGTCCATTCTGAAACACTTAAAGGACCCGGCCCACTTTAGACCCTGATGCTCATCTGGGTGTTTGAAAGAAGCAGAGATACGGCTCTGCAGGAGAAAGTGGAGTTCCCAGCAGTCTTCCCTAGGCACCAGCATTCTCTTCTCATGACATTTCACTTCCTGCCTTTGTGTTTGCTCTAGGCCTGTAGTGAAATGGCTCTTTCATATACATTCGATAGCCAATACCATGGCTGCCTCATAGGTGAGTCCGCAATGGTGTTATTTTGCCTAGCTTTCTGTATAAAATAGTAAAAGCAAGCTAAGACTCTTGTTATGTGACCGAGGCTCCTACAGAGATGCTTACGTGGATAAGTAATACAGCCAGTGTGGAGTCAGCTGGACAAAAGAAAATAAATAAAATACAGCCATGTGCTTGCTCCTGGGAGCCAGGTCTCATGAGCTTGCTCTCGTTCTGTGGATCTTGAAGCCGCAGACTTTGGCTGGGAGTGTGGGTGGGTGGGGAGGGAGGGAGGTATTATCTGGAAACACGTGTACTCATTCCTTGTGGAAGAAGTGAAGTATTTAACATTTCTCTGAGGAAAACATCTTTCATTACTTGACGTGTTCTGTGGTAATGATTTTTCAGTTCAACAAACAAGCACTTATTAGTGTTCGGCTGAGAACCTGGCTGGGGTGGTTGGCAGGACCATTTTTAAGGGAGCTAGCTGGAGAAGGAAGGTGAATGGTGCAAGGGGAGCGGTGTGGCTTCTCTGGGTGGTCTCCAGTTGGTTCACTTGGCACGGCTGGGCATCTCTGGGACATGCTTTTTGGATTCTCTGAACCTGGCGTGGCCATTGGGTGGTGGTTGTGTGGGCTCAGGTTGAGAGAAGATGAGTCTGTTTAGGTGTTTTCTTGTTGCTACCGACGTTAGAACGGGTATACCCGGAGAGCTCAGTAGCTCTGCATGCTGGGATGTAACGGATTTGGTGGTAAGGATACTATGGGGGAGATGAGAGGGAAAAGCTCATCCAGACATGGTGTGGTTCTGTAGGGCTTAGGCACCAGAGCTGAATGGGTATGTCTGCCTCGACCTTGTACCATTCCTCAAGTGATGAACTCCTACACCTCAAGGTCATCACATCACATCCTGTCCATGATGTGCCGTGGGTCTGGGGTGACCCCTGTGTTGTGTCTGGTCTTTTTGGGGAGAGTATGTGCTCTCTCCTCATGTTTAATGTGGCTTCAACTCCCTGTACCTTTGACCGTGGCCTTCAGCTCTGTCTGATCTCTTTTCTTCCTGTTATATAATGAGCAGGCTGGGTAATCTGATGCCAGTCCTGGCGTATGACCATCTTTACTATGGCCAACTTGATGCTTCTACCATGGTGCCCACGAGATTAATTTTAGTGATTTTAGTTTTCCCATCAGCCCCTTCCTCCACCCCTGCATAAAAATTCAGACATTCTTGAGCAGTGGCTCACTGCACGTAGGCTGTTTATCTCTGTTCCCAGGTACAGTGGGCTAGCCCCAAGATAAAATCTGTTTATGGATTATCTCATCATTACTCAAAAATCTTGATTTGCATCTGATGGTGCCTTTTTATTTACTAGATGAACATTGTGTTTGATTGGTTATTGTGCCTCGTCTGTTAGTTCCTAACTGTTCATACTTTCCAGGAGCTTTTAGCAGTTTTCTTATTAGAGTCGCGGGGCGCTTGGTGAGAGGGCAGCATTCTGGTCTGTGCCTCTCTATTCAGTTGTTGAGCATATCGTGAAATTCCAGATGTAACAATAAAATTTATACTGGTTGTATTGTCAAGAGACTCAGACCTCAGTGATAGCTAAAGAAGAGGGTCATCTTTCCTTTGGAATGTAATGTGACGCAGGGTCTTAGACAGGAAGTGCAACTGTGCTTTCAAGCAGAGAGTATGCATTCTGTTGTAAATAGGAATGTTCCTTTCTGGAGACCCAGCCACAGTGGGGCAGTGAGAGAGTGTGAAACTCGTTGCACAGGGCATATTTCCTTCAAGGACTCCATCATCCTTTCTTGCAATTGTCTCTGCCCTGGGAAAGCTTTGGTAGCTAGAGTAGCCAGGAAGCAAGCTTGGATAAGGAAGGACACGGTCACTGAGCCTTTAGGAACAGCTTCCCCTCCCTGAGAAATGGAAACCAAAAAAGAAAAACGGAATAGTATATGAAAATCCATAAACTGCCCCTTCACTGTTTGACCAGGCAGATCTGACCGTTGTAGGTGGTGAGTGGTAGACCTAAGGAACCTAAGGAACCTATAGCTTTTGACTACAGTGAGAGAGTGGACGCAGCCACTGGCCTGCTTCCGTATGGCTCTCTGCTGTTTGCTCTCTCCATGACGCTTCTGGAAAACGTGAGCCTTCGTGGAAGGGTTAAGTGCGCTCTATTGTGACAGGGCACAACCAGTCAAGAAGACTTCAGTTGTATGCTTCGTGCAACATTATAGCCATATCCACCTGATAACGTCATCCCTATGATTGTTTTAGTGATTGTGTGAGTGCCGATTAATTAAGAAAAAAAAACCCTCTGTAGCATATATGGAATATTAGTGACAAACACAGTAAATAAGTAAGCTATTTTAAGCGATGAACAAAAATGAATGCCCATTTTAAATTCACCAGTGAACCAAAATCAGTATATGCTTCACTACGGAAATATTTTTATACTTGCTTTTTTCTTTGTAGTGCTGAACTCAGAGCCTTGTGTATATCGTGCAAGAGCTCTACCACAGAGTCATGTTCCTCAACTGTAGATACATTTCTTTCATTTTATTTGTTTATCTGAGATCAGGTGTCACTATGGTAGCCCTAACTAGCCCAAAAAGCAGGCTAGGCTGCTGTTCTCAGTCTGCCTGCCTTGGGCTCAGAATGCTTGGATTGCAGGTCTGGGCCACCATCTCTGGCCGCAGATACATTTGTAAAGTCAGCTCTTGAAGACCAGTTGCATGTATCACAGGAGACATGATTCTTCTCATGTTTCAGTGGTCAGAGAGCTGAAGAAGCCCATCTCTGGCAAGTCCTGCATCAAGGCCCCCCCCCATCACCACCACAGTCAGCATGGTAGTTAGGCTGTGCTTTTATATCAGTTCTTGTTAGGGTACAGTCAAGTGGCCAATGCCAGAAATCCCACACACATCTCTGGATGCCTCTGCATTCCTGCCAACAGGAACTACCATGAAGGCCCCATTCTTGAGCACTTCTGTGTGTATCCAGACTGGCTTCCATGAACAGGCTACTGCATGACCAAAAAGGGTAGGCAACTTTTTTTTTTTTTTTTTTTTTCAAGTGGCCTTTCACTTTCTGTAAAAGCTTATTTATGTTTTCAGTCCAGAGGAATATGTAGACCACACAGCATCATGATACCTACATTCTTCTCAGCCCATTCCCTTTTGCTAAGTTAGGTGGTAAGGAAGGGACAAGGGAATTGGAGAGTGCCAAGGAGTCAGCGCATGTCCTCTGAGAGGCCTGGACGCTGTGAACTCCCCTGACTTCCTGTGGTACCCACTGGCTGGCGCTGGGTGTTCAGGCATCCACAGTGGTTCTTGGTTTTGCAGCACATCCCAGGATGCTGCCTCCAGAGGCTCCTGCAGGCAGTTCTAACTTGCTTGGATCTGCCTTGTTGGCTTCAGAGATTTCCTGGAATCCCCGAAGGCAGGGCAGGTGGGGAACGGAGGCCTGAGAAAGGCAGCTTGCAAAAGCTGTATTCTTTTCTTTTCCATTTTATTTATCTGTTTATTGGTTTTTCTAGTTTTATTTTTGACTCCACATTTTAAATTGCCAGGGAATGCAGAACCGTTAGAGAGGCCATCCTTTTAGTAACCAAGAAGCAGCTTTTTTAAATTACAGAGGAGAATTTGACCCTTTTTGAAAGGAAATAAAGAAGGAACCCCGGGTAAAGAAAGCAAGAAAAGCTGATGTTACATTTTCTGTGATTACTCATATCCAAGGCTGGGGCTCCGGGAAGTCGGCTATAATGGAATTTCTTTTCTTCTTTTCTTTGTGTTTTTCCTCTTTTCTGAGGTATATCTCTGCTCTTTCTCCCCTTCCCATTAGAATGACTTAGTTTGTGCTTAATAGGGATAAAACAAATACTTTGTGTGTGTGTGTGTTTGTGTGTGTGGGGGGGGGTTGCCATCTCTCTCTTAGTTGACCCGAAGCTGATAGACCTGAAGCTAGCATTGTAGATCATTGTACTTTATTCTCTTAACTATTCTGGGAGCTTTGGAGCTCAGAGATGCAGGAAGGGAATTGCACAGAAGGGTATCCCTGTACACAGAACTCCCCTGGGCCTGAGTTTTGACACCAGCCTGTAACTCTTGAAGTAAGCAACCCAAGGACTATAAATAATTCACCTTTAGAGGTGAAAAATCTAAAGCCTCCTAGAGGTTCACAGCTATTAGTAGCTGCTTTCTTAGCACTGTGTAAAAATTATTTTCTTGCTTTCAGTATGTGTCTTTCTGGGAACCATTCACCAGTTTCTCTGGTGCACAACCAGACGCCTGTATCAGCGATGCCTGAGCTCTGGCTGAATCCAGCAGATACATATATGTCAACTGCAGGGTGTGCCTGGTTCTCCATACACCCTGGAAGATGGTCATTGTGGTTCTCTGATACAAACAGAAACTTTAGCTCTGCCTGCACAAGAGGTTAGCACAAGACCGTTGATACCCTCATGTGGGCAGGAAGAAATTATCATTGTCCCTTACTCCTTGCTACGAGCTTAGATGACCACACCAATAAGTAATTAGACAATTAAGTGATGATATAGCTATACCTTTCACAGTTCTCTCTTTTAAGTTTGGTGAGCTTATCCTAGTCTCTTGGTGTCTGTGACTCTGTCATTTTCATTGCAGTACATGGGCCCACCAACCCTAGGAGTCTTTTCCAATTTAACGACCAAGCAGGACCATTGGCTATTATGCAAATGTGACATCTGGAAGTTTAAATGTAGGCACTAACAGTCTTACAGGAAGGCTGAGATTGGTGAACTGTGATCTGAAGTCACTTGCGTTTAGTGATAAATAAAATAGAGGTTTTTGAAAGGATGCATAGAGAAGTGGCAGATATCTGCAAGGCTGCTTTTCAAGGCTCTCTCCTATCACTGTGGCTCCAGATAATTCTTTATTATTATGAGGTGATACCTACACCATGTAAATGGTATTGTAATGAACTGAAACTTTCAAAATATAATCTCATATATGAGGCTTTGCATACCAGGTAGGCCTGACTTGTTATTATAAGAAGAAAATGCTACAGTTTCCCTTTTTATTTGGAGATACATATATATATATATATATATATATATATATATATATAACAGTTTTTGCTGAAGAAAGATGGGCCTGTTATTGATGATTTAACCAGCCATTCCACAGACTGAGATATGCTCAGGTCTTGTGTTTCAATACTGGCTAGTCATTCAAAGGAGCCTTCTCTGTAAAGATGAGTGTCCTACAGATTGAGCCACTTAGGCAGGGACAGTTCTCAGGGGCTAGACAGTTCTGCAATCTTTCAGCATGAGGAATTGATCCTCAAGGGCTCCTCTGGTACTACAGAGGTGATCACATGTCCTCTCTTCTGCTCCCAATGCTATGGCTGGGTTTTGCCAGAGCACAGATTCAAAGCAGCTGTAGACCCAAGGTCTGAGTGAATTAACAACTTCCTGATTTGATCCCTTCCTAGCAAGGTGAGCTGGGACTGGGTGGGTCCTCTATCAAGGGGTTCCATCTGAGGCCCCATCAAAAGTTCAGTTTCTTTTGTCAGAGTTTATAGCGATGTTTTCTTAATTATTCTGGATGTTTTGCCCATTATACCATTAGCTTCTTCAGAGGACAGAGATAAATAGCTGGTATCCACGAGAACAAAGTGTGAACTGAATGCATTTAATTATTGATAGCTCCATAGCTAAAGGTTCTGAGATGATGCTGTCAAATGCCTTAGTGAGCTGGCAGCAGATGTGTTGGTTTGTACACACAACTAGAGACAGGGCACCAGTAGGCAAACAACAGCAGTTCACTTCTTCATTTCTCAATATAATTGGTTTTATTCTGTATATTGGCTTTGGAGACTTGAGCGATTTGTAAGTTTTATAAAGATGAGATAAGGTGTAGATTGCCGGCCAACTGTCAAACTATTTTTAAGTAAACTCCCTTGCGTACTCATATCTATATTGTGCTTTGTATATGTGTACACATGTGTGCATGTATATAGCTTTGTTGAAGAAAGTGTTTTTATAATCTTTGGCCTAAAAATGGGGTTTGAATGTTACTAGTTTTATACCCATGTTTCCAAACAGGATAAAGCCAATTGCTCTCAAATTTCCTTTTTCTTTCTTCTCATTAGTGACCAAATTCATCTCTTTTTCCCATGAAAGCAAGGACATCCCACACTTATCCTGACATGTTGACATAACTCGTCACATTTTCAATTATCTCACTTTTTCATTTTACTTTATCTACCAAATGTGGGCTATGATTCCCATGGCTGAGAACGTATGCTAAAATACCTTGCTGTTCACACTCACAGGTGGACAGCCAGCCAGTGGGTTCTCACTTAGAACCTAGAATTACAGATCTGAATGAATTTTACTAACATATGCACATGTCAAAGGTGACCCTGGACGACTCTTTCTGTTTTGTTTTTGTTTTTGTTTTTTGTTTTTGGTCCCCTTGAGTATTTTGCTAATCGTATTATTCACAGAGATGCTTAATTATATCTTTTTGTAATGGCTTTGGATTCTTTTGACATTTTTTTTTTAAAGGAAGAAGATGAAGAAGAAGAAGAAGAAGAAGAAAAAAAAGAAACAGAAAGTTGATGCCTCACAGCATGAGTACATAGGGCAGCAAACACACCCATAAATGCTAGCCATACCTTACAGGTTACCTTCTGTATGTTGAACATATAGCTGCTCCCCTGGAGTCTCATGTCTCCCTGCCTATGCTCACTGCTCCGTATTAGTACAATGTCCATCGGAGCGTAGGGCGG
The DNA here is from genome assembly GCA_004025045.1 of Sigmodon hispidus. Classification (NCBI taxonomy): domain Eukaryota; kingdom Metazoa; phylum Chordata; class Mammalia; order Rodentia; family Cricetidae; genus Sigmodon; species Sigmodon hispidus. The sequence goes on along the minus strand of PVIH01015602.1, from coordinate 13,709 downwards.
CATGAGATGCTGGGAGGATATTCTTCTGAATTCTCACAACAGTTTACAGTGAAAAAGGCAAAAATGTGGCTAAGCATGCTGCTGAAGCTGTCCTTACTAAGGCAGCCCACGTGCCTGACCTCATCTCCTTAGCAGCAGCAAATACACTGCTCCCCAGCTTCCCTGGAAATTAAAGAACCATCCTGGGCGAGATGCTTGCCACATACACCACAGCCTGCTGGGCAGTGTCACAGAGGTCAGCACCACCCTTGGTGAGGCAGCTCAGAGCCTCTTGGCATCCCTGGCTGTACACGCGCCCGTGCACACGCACGCACACGCACACGTCTTGTACATGTAAGGCTTCTCTGTATCAGCTACATAGATAAGGCTCTGAACGGTTTGACAGTAGTTGCATGTTATGGGAAATTAAATGCATGTTTTTAAAATATAAAAGCAATAATTCACATGATATGCAATCTAGAAGAACTCAAGAATACACTATTAATGGGGAAATCGTCCTCCAACCCCAGTTCCTTATGCCGCTTCCTAAGCCCTTTACCAGTTAGTGACACACCCTTCTGATGTTATAAACACACATATATGTTACCTCTCCGCTTCACATATACCTGCACCTCAGATACCTCCTTGCCTCTCACTTTCACACACGTTTAAAAGTTACAACTCACAGGAGGGGAGGATGGACAGATACGTATGTGATACAGCAAATGAAGTAAAATATGGGATCTAGAATCCCTGTGGTAGTTGCCTATATAATCCTTCAACTTTGTTGTGCATGTTTATTTTCATGATAAAATGATGGGAAATATATAGCTTAGTCGCCATCTTATCTGAATTATGTTATGTGTAATGTATATCAATATATATCATGCAGAGCTGTGTTTTTTTTTTTTTATGGTGGCATTTTACTCCTCTATCCATGGCTTCTTTCATTCTTCCTTTCTTTCTTTTTTCTTCTGAGGCATGGTCTCACTATGTGCCACTGATTATATAGCTACATGAGTTGTTTGTATGTTTGCTTTGTTTTTGAATTTTTGAGACAGGGTCTCTTTACACATCCCACACTGATTTTGAATTCTCAATCCTCTTTCCTCAGTGCCTGGAAGGCTGGGACTGGACTACCCATGTCTCACTAAGCCCAGTGTGGGATGCTCTGTCAATAAACATTTGAGTTACATCACCACAGTGGACGTTCTTCTGTATACTATCTTTGTGAGACAGAATCCTAGAGGCAGAACTGTTTGCAGAAAAGGCTAGCTTAGTTCATAAAAGCATGCATTCAAACTATTCTCTAGAAAGATGGCATGCATGTTTTTCCCATCGCTATGTGCTTGTCTGCTCCTTACCTTAGTCTGGGATTACAGACAGAGACCCCTTTGCAGGCTCAGGGTGGGCTCAGAACATCTTCACAAATTTTAAACAAGGGGGAAACAGATGGGGAATTTTAATCTTTTATTGACTTTAGACTTGTATGGAGTTTTTGTTTGTTTATGTCTCTGAGTGACTACAAATGGGTATTAAGTTCATAGGAACACAGCCATTCCTGTCTGTTACATAGGTGATCTCATTTGGTGGATAAAAAGGTATCCAAAGTGGGAAAGACCAGTATAGGTTTTCATGGAAATTTCCTGCTCATTCCCATCCAGCTTGAAACCTTCCTCCGGGTCTGGATCTTGCCAGACTTGTGCACTGGCATCCCTGTTGCCTGAGGATGCTTATGGAGCCTGGCCACTGAGACAGCAAGGTTCTCTAGCTAACGAGGCACTACCTTTGTTTGGCTCCTGCCGAGGTGCTGGCTCCAGTGAGTAGCTTCTTCGATAAAAAACTATGGAATACTTCAAATGTTCTTTTGGGTTTTGGCTGAATAATATTTAAGGATTTTGAAAGAGTGACTTAATTGTGTTTTTATGTAATTGATGGCATTGTAGTAAAATGTATTGAGACACCACATCAGCATTTTTCTAACTGTTCCTTGGAGAAAATTCTGCTCATATGAAAATGGTTCCTTCTCTTTTTTTACTCATGGAATTACGATAAATGAGAAGTCATTGGCTTCCATTGAATCACTGTGCCCAGAAGATTCTCTTATTTTAATCTGTCTCCCCTGCTGGACTTGGCCTGGATACTGTAAGGGTACTGTGTCTTTCTAAGTTGGATTGTCCCTTGTTTTGGAAGGAAAATCTATAAAACGCGAGGGCCTGCTGTGTTAGAATTTGTGTAGGATGCTGTGTGGGCAGATTTTAGGTAGCTTCCATATGCCCACAGGTCAGGACATGATAGGCCTCAGTCTGATGGCCTCCCAGATGGGTGCTTGACTCTTGTCCCCGTGTCCTCCGTGTCCTTCTTTGGTTTTGGAAGACTGCTACATAGAAAGCTATGCCTCAATAAAGTTCAGTCTCCTAAGCCTTGGGTTCGAATTTGAAGTCCTTAGCTCCCTGCTCGCTACCATAGAAATCAGGGAGTTTAAATGCATATGGTTAGCCTTCCGACTTAACATTGTTTGCTTATATGGAAGGGTTTGCATACATTGAATTCCTTTCTTCCTTCTTTCCTTCCTCCTCTCCTCTCTTTCTTTTCTTGAGTTTTACCGTGTATCACAGGCTAGCCTTGAGCTGAGGCTAGCTCTCCTCAGCGCTTGGATGATCTTAATTGTGGCAGTACTCCCAGGCTCGGTATTTTGATTTTTGTTTCAGATCTTACTGCATTGATTTCATTCTGAAAAATCAAACTGTAATCATTAAAAATTAAAAAAAAAAATTGGACCTGAGATGGCGTGGAGTGTTAAGAATTCTTACATAGTGTGTACAAAGCTCAAGCTTCCGTTCCTAAGATCTTTGTGTGTCTGATTTTAAAACCAAAAGTAGCCAACTTCTTATTCTCTCTCTCTCTCTCTCTCTCTCTCTCTCTCTCTCTCTCTCTCTCTCTCTCTCTCATCAGAAATGGAGTGAAAGGCCTTAGATGTACATGCCAGGCAAACACCTTGCCTTCAGTTTCTTAGTTAATTTCTAATTTGGAAAACTTGCGAGACTAATAAATTGTAATAGTAGTTGTAGTAATAATAATAATTATTATTATAATGCTTTGAAAGTACCATTGGTCACTCTCCTGGTGGCCACATTCTGTGTGCCTCTTTCTGGAGGCCTGTGCATTCCAACATGAGGATCTGAGCACCACAAATGCATGCATAGGAAGAGAGCCAATGATCTATAGTGGACTTGACCTGAATGTGGTGGTAAAGGTGTCCCTCATGGCCTCTGTCCCATAGACCTTTCAGGAGTTATGGAGTTAGCTTGTGTGTCACCAGGGCGATGCAGTGGAGCTGCTCCTTCTGGGCACAGGAGGAGCACCACAAGAAGATACCGTTGCAGCATCTGCAGCCTGCTGTGCTGCGTGAGCGTGTGAACAGCAGGTCCAGATGCACAGTCACAGCTGCAGCCTCTGCCACCATGTGGGAGAACACACCTTCTCTAGGTTCATGACAGTACGGGGAAGGTGACTTCATGGAGTCTTTGGTTTTGGGGTTGGAGACTGCCGTGACTCATCTTGGCATGTCTGAGGGCATCCTTGAGCTGCTTCCTGTGGCCTGCATGTGGCCCTTTTTCAGGCCTTATCCAGGGTGCGGCCAGTGTGAAGTCTCCTGACTCTCATAAACCAACTGTGAAGAGATTTCCAACACTGAGTCCTCACAAGGTGAATAAGAAGAAGCACGATGAAAATAAAGAAGATGTTGTGTCAATGGCTCAAGTTCATCTTTACTTAATTGGCAAAGCTTGTGTGCCTTGAGGTCTAAAAGACATTGGATGTTTAGCAATTAGACCCCTTCATGGGAACTTATTGAATAGTAACATTTGTTTTCTAGTTTTTAAAGCCCTCCTCTTCATCAGTGGATAGATCTCCAAGCCACTGAAGCAGAGTCTCACAAACACGCAGAGCTTCTAGGGTACCTGATATCAGTGTAGCAGTTGGCACCTCTCAGCCAGATTAGGAGAACTGACTTTTGGGATGTGGTTTTTCAGATAGATATTCACTACATGGGATCATCTTATTGTTCTAAGGAATAGAACCCGTGTTTAAAACAATTTCCACATGTTCTCGATTCAATATTGCCTGGACAAAAATAAGGTTGTCAGTATAATGCGACAGTGTCACACACACACACACACACACACACACACACACACATTTTAATGAGTAGAAAAGGAATAAATCACAATGTGGAAGTTTATCTCCTCTATATGGCCAAACCTGCACCTATAATTTCCAAAGTCCTCACAACAGTCTTAGATTGCATGGTTCAGGCTTGATGACCTGGCAGAAGCTAAGTGGCTAAATCACTCTTTCAAAGATAAAGCCGTCCATCTTGCCCCCACCCCCTTCACAGTATAGAAAAAAATCAGCTTCATACGCATAGGCCCATTGTTACACAGAGAAGTGAGATGGGGTAGAGCCCTTGCTGAATGACCGTAGCGTTGCTGCTTACCTGCTGGCCGGACCCTTGAAGTTTCCCCGACTCCAGGCTTCTTTATGTGTACACTTTGGCATTGCTGGGTGTCTAAAGCTGATCTGGAGGATCTGAATTGGGCGTAGTAAGAAGGAAAGATGGCTCAGATGTTAGGAGCACTGACTGTTCTTCCAGAGGTCCTGAGTTCAATTCGCAGCAACCACATGGTGGCTCACCATCATCTGTAATGAGATTTGGTGCCCTCTTCTGTATGCATAATAAATAAATAAACAAATATTAAAAAAAGAAGGACCACAAGTACTTTCACTTAGATGGCTAATTTTTTAAGCATATATATATATTTAAAGAACTGGATATGTTGGATCACACCTTCAACCTAGTAGGCAGGAGGCGGTCTAGGCAGGAGAACCCCCATTCTAAGCCCCTTACGTGATGTGATAAGACTGTTAGGTATCTTACGAACATTACACTGGTGAGTTGTGAACTGTCCCTTTGCTTGCCTATCCCTGTCGGGTGCATACCAGCCTTAATCAAGAACACCTTTTTTTCCTACCTGGTTTGCACATTGAAATGATCTTTTGGGTTCATTGAGTTATTTAAGAACTTAAGAGAGTATTGAAGGTCTGGGGTCAAGGACCATAAAAATACTCTCTTCTGTGTGTATCCCATTCTTCAGTGCTGCTCCTTTCATCCTTCCTGAATTGAAAAGTGCAAGACCGTTCACTGCACCAGGCCAACTGTGATTTTGAAAACCTACTGCTACAGAGGATGCATCACGAGGCTGCCTGTTGGATATTCTGTCTGGTCCTCATGCTTGTGGCCACTCAGTGTAACCCTTCCAGGGGAGAACACCACACTGCCTAGGGTTCAATAACCTCTTGCAATGAAAGATGAAGACATTCTGAGTAGTTCTGGAAACATCTCGGCCTCTGCCCAGCTGAACCTGTCACTAAGTCTCATCTGTTCACCAAGATCCAGCCCCCTCTCCCTGATCCCGCTCTCTGCATTGGAAATGTTTTAGATTCAGGACACACACTTAACCTGCATCTGGCCATTACTTCATTATAGCATGCTGTAAAGCAGTTATTGAGGTCATCCTTAACACACCTCTACCCTAGAAAGGGGGTGGGCAGCTCAGAAACCCTATGTTGGCTCACACATGAGGTCACCACAGACACTTCCTAAACATGGGTTCAGAATGTAGAACAAATCTCCTACCCTACATGTCTTCTCAGAAACATGTCTTTTGGTTTCCTCATCTTCACTTTTTGATCTTTAAGATCTGAGGATTGAATCCTTATGCTTTACATGTGCTGAGCTGTGTCATCATTCCCGTTTTTTACTTTGTGAGACGAGTCACACTAAGTTTCTGAGGCTGACTTTGAACCCTCAACAAAGCTCTTGAATTTGTGATTCTTCTACCTCAGCCTCCTGAGTGGTTGGGCTTTCAAGCCTGTTAATAGGCTCAGCATATTTTTTGAAGGTCAATTGAAATTGTAGTCACACAATAGAATATTATAAAGCATTACAAAGGATGGGGCCAAATATAACAAGGCAGATAGTCTTAGAAACATGAGCAAACCTGAAAAAGACTACATAATAGCCAGACATTTTTATGAAGCTCAGAAGCAAACACAAGCCAGCATTGTTTGTGGGAGTGGTCCATGCATTTGTGTCCAGATGGCTTACCTACCATCCATATGACACAGGGTTCTGTGTTTGATTCTCAAGTAGGGTGAAAACTTAGTTTATAGGTATTGTTTTGTCATATACCTACATAACAACCCACATAAAATGTTCAGCTTATTTTCTCTTCTTTCCTTCTGCCTCCCTCCCTTCCTTCATCCCTCCCTCGCTCTTACTGGAATACCAGGCAGGCCTTGAACTTGAGCAGGAATTACAGACAGGCACCCCCTTGAGCCTGGTTCTATACATCTGTGTACCCTCTCTTACATAAGCAATGTTTAAGGTACAGTCTGTGCATCTGTTCTTCAGAACTTATGTGTCTAGCTTTCAGCTCCGATCTTTGAGGCACACCATAAAATTATGTCATAGCGAAGGGGGGTTATTTGTGTTTTATTTGGATTTCACATTTGGATACTGATACTTATTAAAAAATAATTATAAAATTCCTAATGGAAGCTTTATTTACTAAAAACAACAAAACCTGGGCAAAATTCTTATAGAAGAATAGTCTTCTGTTGGTTTTTTTTTTTGTTTGTTTGTTTTTTTGTTTTTTTGTGTTTTTTTTTTTTTTTTTTTTTTTTTTTTTTTTTTTTTTTTTTTTTTTTTTTTTTTTTTTTTTTTGTTTTATCTCTGAAGCCAGTCATGGCACCTGATGTTTATAGCTTGCTTGTTTTTATGGTTGTTGCTATAATGTCAGGCAGTTACCCAGAGCTTACTGCAGTCTTTTTTTTTTTTAGGAGTGAAAGGTTTGGCTTTTGACAGGACTCTGTCTTGATGCCTGCTTTAGATCCTAATGGATGTACCTAGGCCATGCAGCTTCTTGGGTTTCCAGTGCTGCGCTGCAGCACTAGGCTGGCTTCACATGGCAGGTCCAGCACTGGGATGTGCCACAGGTCGCTCCGGGGACTAAGTGTTTGCTCTTGTCTGGATCACCATGTAATCTTTCCTCCGACACTGGAGGTTTATCATCTGGCGATGCAGAGTTAAAGATACTTTTATTGAGTCAACTTCCTTCGAAGTTTCCAAGCCGTAGTTGGGATTATGACATAATTGTTTTACATGTTGACACCACCTTTTATCATAATTGTTTTGCATTCTTTTTGATAAAGGGATAAAAATAATAGGCAACATTTGAGAAAGTGGAGGGATTTTTTTTGTTCTTTTATTCATGATACTAAAAATTACCCAAAATAAGATATTTTACAAAAAAAGGATTTTGTTCCAAAAGTGACTAATTTAAATCAGTTCATACAATGAATTTGCTAATGATCTTCAGTCTCGAAGAGCTTAATGCTTTTATACTGTTATCATTTTTTATGAATAGAATTATACAAAAAAGTTCCTATTGTATTGTACAGTGAGTTTCACACAACCATCCTTTATCAACAGATGGCAACCAGCACATGAAAAATAATTAAAAAATAAAATGAAAAGAAACCAAGAATGAATTAAAGTGCTTCTTTGCGTTCTGATCTGCATTTTTTGGTTTAGAATTTTTATGGTGAATTGCCATATTATCTGTTATATCAGTTTACAATGAGGCTCCTCTCAGACATAAAACAGATTTATAACACCATTAAAATACAATATCAAAGAATGAATAAGCAATTCAATAAAATTACAATAACACAAAGATAAAATGAAAGCCTTTTCAATAACAGTTTTATGCAAGAACATTTTGCAGATAAATATGTGTTTATAGATCTTTTAAATGTACATTTATTATAGTGTTCCTAATAGAGCCACAGGGGTTAATTTTTTCTGTGTGTTGTCTTTTATAAGTGGTTTAAAAGCTAGCTGCAAAACTCTTCAATAGATTGTTTTGAGTCTTCGAATTGATTTTGGTAAAGGGAGCTTTTACAGTCCTTCAGCCCAATGTTCACACAAACCAGTCAATATGGCCAGGCCCCCTTGCTCAAGGGTGCCTGGAGGCTTCCCTATACCACCCGGGACCCTGAACAGGAAGAAAAAGTTTTTAAATAAAGTTTGATTTTTGAGCCCCTCCTAACACAGATGATTTTCAGGAGGAAAAAAAAAAAAGCCAAAAGTGGCATGTTTCCTTGTAGCTAGTAAAAGGATGGTGAGCATTGGTACAGCTGGAATTCATGGCTGTGGAGAGTTGGTGAGGGCTGAGCAGGACTAGGAACCGAATTATCCTACACATGGGCTGCTTTGCACCCTGTTTCTTTCCCTTTTTTTCATATCAGAAGGGTGTTAGTTGGATTTTTTTTTTATTTTTATTTTTTTATCTTTCAGGTGCTTGGGCAGTGAGGTCATCAACCCTGAGGTGACCTGAAGGTTGGAGGGTGTTTCAGGACTGGGAGATCTCTGTCCCAAAGCTCTGTATCTCTCCTCAGCCTGATGTAGAACAGCTACTCCGAGACAGTCAGTCAGTCTATCTGAGTTTCCATGCCTTCTCTTGGGTGACGGGCTCTGCCTGAGACTGGGACATGCTCAGTGTTTTGAAGGGAAGCATGGCTGTTGTAGATGTGTGAAAAAATTCTCGCAGGAAAATTTTATTACCCTCCCCCCCAAAAAATATAAAAAAATCAGAAAATCTAAGT
>PVIH01015602.1:0-2500 GCA_004025045.1 Sigmodon hispidus | reverse complement strand
GCAGCTGAGAGGAACTGCATTTGAAGTGCAGGTAGGTGGAACCCCACTGTGGAGGCGAAGAGGCTAGACCTGTCCACCTTGTGTCTCAGAATTTCACATGGTGTGTCTATGGGGAGTGTCCCTTCCTAATGCATCCTCCCTACTTGGAGAAGGTGTTCATCCTTAAAGTAAGCACAGCTCAGGGGTGGTGAATGCAGCTTTCCTTCAGGTTATGGCCTTAGTGGCCAGAAGCAACCTTTCTGGCCAACTAGAGTGAGTATTGAGGACATAACCTCATGCGATCTTGTGTCATTCACAGAGAATCTTTCTCTTGGGTTCTCTGAGTTGGACAGCCACACATGAAGCAGGCATATTGTATAGGTGTGTGTGGTATTGGTGGGGCATAGCCTCAGAGGCAGGGCAGGCTCATTGTTGGAAGCAGGATGCCTAGGATTTGGGTATGACTTGGAATGCAGGTAAATCCCCAGAGTACAATAGTATCCATCCGTTTGCTCCCAGCACCCTGATGGTGGATTATGTGTTAAGCTACCATTCAGCTCTCTGGACTCTTATCTCCAGACCTGTTTCAGTGACCACTGGTGCTCAGCTAAGAGGAAGCCTATTGAGACAAAGGGCCAAGTGACATTGCTTCCCCAGAACCCAAGGCCACCCATCTCAGTGCTCATCATTCTCAGCCCACCAAAGTCCAGCCAGATTCATACAGATTTAGCTGAGTATCTGGGAAAGATGGGCAGACCTTAACCTCACAGGGACCCTGCAGATGTGTGGGTACAGGAGGTATTTCCATAGCAGGTAATAGCAGAATCATCCGTGTTATGTCCCTGCCTGCTACCCTGGATCCACACATGGCAGGCATGTTTCCCAGGCTCTGTGCTATCCTCCAGCACAACAGACTCAGAGGCCTGGTCTGGTCAGGTGCCAGACCCTGGAGTAGGGACTTGGAAATGAAGTATCCTGTCTTTAATTGATAATGGCTCAGCAAAAATTTTACATTTTTTATTAGCATCTTTATCCATATCCAGGCTTAATAACTACTGCCTCCCAAACTGGCAGCTGAGAGCTTTCCTTAGGAAGCCTCCCAAATTCCCTTACAAGTCTGAGTTTCGGAAATGTTACTAGCAAATCCAACTTATTAACTAGAAGACCAAGATCCTCCCTTCTCAAGGGATTCTTCCCAGAATCCTCCGGGATTGCAATTTACTGAGAGCCAGGCCAGTACCCTGTACCGACACCTGCCACACTGCTTGACATATCTTCGTACCATACATACTGCCTGAATGTTACTATTTACACACGTTTTAACTCAAATAAATTATTTTTAAAAGGAAAGCGTGTCACTCCTATAAATGAAGACCCAGAATCACTTGCCATAAAGAGAAAATAACCATAAAAATAAATGTGGTGAAATCAAACATTGTCATTAAATTCGAGCTGGATTCTTCTGTCTGCCTATATCGGACACTGTATCTCTTACCCAAAAGATTAGGTGAGGTTTGAGAATGATAGCATTCACTGGACACTTTCCTTTGAAATAATCAGAAGGAAGGAGACAGGACTGACTAGGAAGTAATTTAGAACTGATTCAGGCCTTTCCCCAGACCCCTGCTGTGAGACACTTCAGGATGTTACCTTTGGTTGGCTTTTGTTAGCTATTCTGAGGAGTCCTGACATGTCATAGCTAGAGAAGTGTTTTTAAAGGAAGATGTCTGTGTGATGGGGCCAGAAGGGGGTGTGGCAAGGTTAGACTCAGGGGACTTAGGAGGTGCTAGAACAGGTCCATGGGTAGCCAACCCAACAAAACATTGTTCTGTAGAAAGTTCTGATTGGAGCCATCTAGCAGAGGACTACCCTCATGGCATCTGTGGTGGGTTGAGCACAGCTGAAGAAATGTATTTGAAAATTATATACAGCATTCGTGCATTTTAACCCAGCTGTTCCCATGGTCAGTGGACACAGTTCTCCAGGTCTGTCTGTTGTGAATTTCTGCTTGTTTTTCTGACTTTAGCTGTGATCTGGTGATTCTTCAGTTCAATACTAGGGGGCGCACAGGGCCGATACATATCTCCCAGTGTGTTCAGAAAGTAGTACAGAACACCTTCTTTCCCATGGTCCCTGTCATAGCGGCCCTAGGAAAAATTCATATCATCACTCCCATTTTACAGATAGAAAAACTGAGCCTGGAAGGTAGAGAGATAGAGAAACCAGGATGCTAACAGAAGTGGCTGTATTCATGAGGTTTTTTTATTTCATCACTAAATGAATATAGGGTCTTTGGAACCAGTAGGCAATCTTTCTAACACTAAACTAAGCCTCCAGCCCCTCACTGGGGGATTCTAGGCAGGGACTCTACCACTGAGTCACAACCCAGCCCCTCACTGGGGGATTCTAGGCAGAGGCTCTACCACTGAGCCATAGCCCGGCCCCTCACTGGGGGATTCTAGGCAGGGGCTCTACCACTGAGCCACACCCCAGCCCCTCACTGGGGGATTCTGGGCAGGGG
>PVIH01015601.1:0-48973 GCA_004025045.1 Sigmodon hispidus | reverse complement strand
AGGTCCCGGTGGCGGAACCGGAAGCAGTGTGAGGTCAACTCTCCCTCCCAGGCCAGGATACAGGCTCTGAGGCCCGCCGAGCCCTCCTCACCTCTGGTCAGGGTTCGAATCCGCCCCTCAGAGACCCCTGCAGTTGGTTTGCTCAGTTCACTCAGTTCAGGGTCGCAGTAGGGCTCCTAGTAGATTCCCTGAGCAGCAGGAGCTGCGGGTGTGGCCAGGTGCAGAGTTCAGCTGCCCCTGCTCCAGAGTGCCCAGTTTAGCCATTTTTATGCACCATTCTTTGTTTGCTGTTTTTCTCATTAAATGCTTAGAAAAAAATTCTGAAGTCTATAAAATTACACTTGAATATCTGTCTTGTTCTATCCTCAAGTAAAATATTAAACCTATTATATGTCAGAAATGAATAGCACAATGGAAATATTTTGTTAGAACATGATATTTTTAAAAACTAAAAAAAGAAACGTATTTATTTGTAAATGTGTATTGTGAGTATTTTGAACAGCATTTTGGTAACATGACCAATACTAAAAGGCATACAACTTCTGTGTCTTTCTAAAATGTCATGTTTATTTCTATGTATGATTCAACTTCCAATATTGACTTCCATGTCATGAAATATTGGTGTATCTATGTGACTTTTTTGACATTTTTTTCTCAGCTGTCTTTATTTTTTAACAACCACTTTCTTCATTTATATTAATTTACCTCTTGATTTAGAGTCTTGTTAAGTTGACAATATGCAGATATCCTGTTTGTAGAAGCAGTGATTTCTTTTTAACATTTGTAAAATTGTTACAAGAGTTTAGCATGGAGTAAGAAGGATTCAACACAACTACTTCCTTCTGTCAATGCATGAACTTATGAATACATGCATAATTATCAACTAATATCTGAGTTTGAAAACTAGTGGTGTGATATGTCCTTGACTCCAATGAAGACATAATATGTTATTACTTAATGATTTGTGGATAGAAGTGATAGTAATAAAGTTGGTAGTCTACACAATAATCCATGCTTAACATATTGTGAGAAGTAAACTCTAAAGTACGTTATTAGAGGTCTAGTTACTTAACTCTTATAAGGGAAGTCATACTTACTGGAAACATATAGGAAGATGTCATAAGATATTCTTAAGTTAATTTAAATATAAGAATATAAAGACATCTTTTTAAATTAATCAGTTTCATATAAAGTGGTTTGATTGTATTCACTTTCTACCCAACTTTTCCCAGTTTCACCCAATCTCTACATACCCAACTTTATATCTTTTGTTTAGCCCATCAAGATCACTTTCAGATGTCTGACTATTCCTGGATGTGTGGTCTTCTACTGGCACATGATTGAATTTATAGGACCTACACACACAGAGAAAATTATATCTTCATATATCTTCATTTCTTGGAATCTAACAACTGTCTATAGTTTCATGGCCAGGAATGGAAGAGTGTGCCCCAATCTCTTTTCCAGGCTGGAATTTTGTCTGATTTGGTTTGCATAGGCTTTGTGCATGCACTTGCTACCACTGTCAGTTTATACATATAGCTTTTCTCCTGTATTTTGAGGATAATCTTTCCTTATAGTCATCATCATTGCCTCTGGGTCTTGTACTTATTTTTATAAAGATTTTATTTATTTATTTATTTATTTATTTATTTATTTATCTCTCTATATATATTTATTTATTATGTATACAGAGTTCTGCCTGCATGTATCTCTGCATGTCAGAGGAGGACACCAGAGATTGCTGGGAATTGAACTGAGGACCCCTGGAAGGGCAGCCAATGCTTTTAACCTCTGAGCCATCTCTCTAGTTCCCTGGATCTCTTATGATTTTGCCCATTCTTCTACAATGATCCCTGAAATTTATCCAGGGGAAGTTGTAATATGTAAGTTCTTTTTAGAGCTGAGAAATCTTCAGTCTCTTATTCATTACACTTAGGCCAATTGTGGGTGTCTGTTGTTAATCACGATAGAATACAAAAAGAAGCTTTTCAAATATAAGTTGAGAAATGTATTATTTTATGCATATAATGATAAGTCATTAAGATTCAGTTCAATAACTATTTTTTTAGCAAAATAATATTGGCAGTTTCTCCACTAAGGCCTATTACTGGTCTAACCATATCTTCTTGGCCTAACCCTAATCCTAACCCTAATCCAGTCAGAAAGTGATTGGTTAGTTCCCTGACATTCGTGCTGCTATTTCATTAAAGTGCTGTGAGGTTATATTCTGTTATATTGCAAATATTTGTCCTTCGTGCTGGTTTAATAAAACTGATTGCTATAAGGCAGATAGGAAGTGTGGGCTACCTGACTAAGGAAACTCTGGGAAGAGGAAGAACAGGGAAGCAATACCAGCAGATGCAGAGGAAAGAAGACCAGAATGCTGCTCTGAGAAAAGGTACCAAGCCATTGACTAAACATGGGTTATTTTAAGAGTTAAGACTTTGCAAGTTATATGCCTGAGCTATAGGCCAATCAGCATGAAATTAAAGTAAGCTTCTGTGTGTTTCTTTGTAACTTTGGGACTGCTGGTCCAGACCTCGGGGCTAGTCTGTGACAGAAAATTCATACTACAAATGGCATCTCAACATGGTCTGTATACACCCACATGAAACCTGCTTAGAAGAGATTTTAGGGCACAGAAATGAAGCCAAGGACAGCTTCTTAGTTGTGTCTCTAAAGTGAGCCATAATACAGAGGCACACTGCCATGGTGTCTGGGCTTGAGCTACAAAATGTTGGGCTTTCTGAGTGCAGCTTAAGCTATAATAAGGCTGGTTCCTGAAGTCCCACAGGAACCTTAATGTAAGAAACAAGCTGCATATGAAGGATTTAAGGTTTGTATTTATATTGACAAAAAGGAAGCAGTGTCAAAGGCTTAGGAGAGCTGTTTGCTAGTGACGAGCATTGGAGTGACTTATTTAATAGATGCTTCCTGACTCAGTGTTAGCAGCAAAACACTTGTGAGGTTTTTAAGAGGTGAAAGAAATTTATCAGGAATTAAAAATTGAAATACAAGCAATAAAGAAGGCACAAACCAAGACAAAGCTAGAAATCGAAAATCTGGAAAAAACCCTAAAATCACAGATTCAAGCATAACCAGTAGAATCCAGGAGATGGAAGAGAGAATCTCTGGAGTGTAAGATTCAAACGTGGTAATAGATATAACAGTTAAAGAAAACTTAAAACAAAAAGTCATAACACAAAGTGTCCAGGAAATTTGGGACACTATGAAAAGGCCAATCTGAGAATAATTGGAAGCGAAGAAGAAGTATACCAGCTCAAAGACACAGAAAATATATTCAACAGAATCATAGAGGAAAAGTTGCCCAACCTAAAGAAAGAAATACCTAGAAAAATACAGGAAGCCCACAGTCTAGACCCACAAAAAATTCTGCTCACCATATAATAATCAAGTCCCTAACCCTACAGAACAAACATATAGCATTAAAAGACTCAGTGTAACTATATCCAAAGTAGTATCAGGTTTCTTTGACAAAAACTTTAAATCTCTAAAGAAGGAAATGGGATGAGGAATCAGACTTGCCTGGAGTAGATGATGAACTAAGCCACCTTGGGACCTTAGGACCTCCTGCCCTTGCTGGGGAGGAGATGAGGAGATGTGAAAAAGAGAAAGAGAGACTGAGAGGGGCTGGAGGGGGTAAGGAGTTTGAATAAGGGATTACATGGATAAAAAATGAGACTTTATTTAAAATTTTTAAAAAAAGAAATTGATGAGGATATCAGAAAATGGAAAGATCTCCCATGCTCCTGTATAGGTAGGATCAAAATAGTGAAAATGGCAATCATACCAAAAGCAATCTACAGATTTAATGCAATATCCCAACACAATTTTTTACATACCTTCAAAGAACAATACTCAATTTCATTGGGAATAACAGGAAAGCCAAGATTGCCAAAACAATTTTGCTAAACAAAAGAACCACAGGAGGCATCACCATCCCCTACTTCAAATTATAGTATAGAGGTATAGTAATAAAAACAGCTTGGTACTGGCATAAAAACAGACTTATGGATGAATGGGATCAAATAGAAGACCAGAACATTCACCCACATACCTATGAACACCTGATTTTTGACAAAGAGGCCAAAAATATTCAATGGAAGAAAGATAGTATATTCAACACATGTTGTTGGCATAACAGGATGGTAGTGTGTAGAAAAATGTAAATAGATGCAAACCTATAACCTTTCATAAAACTCAAATCTAAGTGGATCAAAGGCCTCAACATAAACACAGCCACACTGAACTTGATAGAAAAGAAAGCGGGAAATACCCTCCAACCAATTGGCACACGTGAATACTTCCTAAATATAAAACCAGTAGCACAGACACTAAGAACAACAATCAATAAGTGGGACCTCCTGAAACTGAGAAGCTTCTGTAAGGCCAAGGACACAGTCAATAAGAAAAAAGACAGCCTACAGAATGAGAAAAGATTTTTACCAACCTTATAAATGACAGAGGACTGATCTCTAAAATATATAGAGAACTCAAGAAACTAGAGCCCCAAACCCTTAATAACCCAATTAAAAAATAGAGTTCAGAACTAAAAAGGGAATAATCAGTAGAAGAATTAGAAATGGCTGAAAGGAACATGAAAAAGTGGTCAACATCCATCAGAGAAATGCAAATCAAATCAACTTTGAGATACCACCTTACACCTGTCAGAATGGCTAAGATTAAAATCACAGATGACAGCCTATGCTGGAGAGGTTGCAGAGCAAGGGGAACACTCCTCCATTGTTGGTAGGAGTGTAAACTTGTTTATCCTGTCTGGAATGCAGTATGGAGATTTCTCAGAAAATTGGGCATCAATCGCTCCAAGGATCCAGCAATACTACTTTTAGGCATATACCTTAAAGATGCACATTTGCATCCCAAAAGCATTAGCTCAACTATGTCCATAGCAGTATAATTTGTAGTATCAAGAACCTGTAAACAACCTAGATGCCCATCAATTGAAGAATGAATTAACAAACTGTGGTGCTTCTCACAATGGAGTACTACTCATCAGTAGTAAGAAAAATGATATTCTAAAATTTGCAGGCAAATGTATGGATATGGAGGATATTCTCCTGAGCGAGGTATCACAATCCCAGTTAGAGAAGCAGGGGATGTACTCACTCATTCATTAATGAACTAAAAAAAAGAAATTTCATTGTATACAAGAACTCAAGGCTAGAATATAGCTAAATGACAAAGTGCCTCACTTCTGCATTGATGGCCTCTGACAGGGGTGTGGATGAGGAAAGACTTGTTTCTTTAAGGATCTGGCCAGAGAGAGTTTAATTATGCTCCAGTAAGTTAATGAGCAGCATGTAATGGCCGTTTTTGTAAATGAGGAGATCATTAGTGTGGGTATGAATCTGAGACAACTGAAAACTGAGGTTTATGGTATACATGATATAAAATCACCAAACTATACATATATATACATATATAAAAATATAGACAGAAAATAAGTCATAATTTTTGAATGTCATTTCATTAAAATGGTAGAGAAATGTAGTGAATGTGAGGTTTTACTGTGTGAAAAAGACTATGAACCAGACTTGCCTTTGTAGAATAAAACCGCTGATTTCATTTAAGATAACACAGAATGTTAAGAGGGTAGTGAAAATTAAATCAAGAGTTCCTGTTGTAAGTGAATAAACTGAAGACATGCCTGCAACAATGTATGGTTGAGGGAAAAGTTTATTGCAGATAGGAGGAAAAGAACAATTAGGAACATCTGGAAGAGTCCAGAGCAGACGGGGAAAAATAGTAGCCTGAACATTGCAGGCAAAATTGACTGGGCAATTCTGGGGGGAGTGAAAGATGAAGACAAAGGGAATGCAGCGAATGAAACCAAGAGAGAGTAAAACAGGAAGTCAGAGCACAGTTGAAATAGCAGAGTTATAAGAAAATTTAAAAACTGAGGGAAGGAAAACTTGAAAGGTAGAAGTTTAGAAGGCATCCTAGATGTCAATATGAGTTTTCTATAGAATGAGCTATAAGTACACTTAGACAGCAGGGTTTACAAGAAATAGTCTGTGGAGTCTTTTGAGTATCCAGACAGGCTTATGTGTTGTAGGAAAATGTATATTTCAGAATAAGAAATTTCATCTTATTTTCTTATTGCATAAAATTTCAACAGGTTTTTCTGGAAATGAATGAACATGATCTTTGAAAAAAGACAATTTTTGACTCCTTGGGAAAATTAAAGGACTTAGACAAACATAAAAGAGTCAAGGTTCATGAACTTTTTCAATATGGTAGAGGTTTAAGAACATAAATATGGATATTGACAACTTGGCAAAAGTTTCATAGAGAAATCAATATCACATGTTTTTAATACACATGGAAATCAAAACCTCTATTTCAAAGAGCTAGATTTTTTTAAATATCAGATTAGCTCAGAAGAAAGTAGAGCTGGAGAAATGAAGAGAGATGAATAGGTGAGTAGGATAAGTATCTTCTAAGTTCTATAAAATTTTAAAACTCTGGTTGATAACAATTCATTGACCATTTCAAAGAATTTGGAAGAGGTATTTAGGTTTTTCTTACTATGAAGAAATGATCATGTTTAATGTGGTGGATATGGCACTTACCCAGATCTCTCAATTACGCACTTGCTATATATTACTTAAATGTTGTACAATATCCTATTTCCAGATGAATAATATTAGTCAGTTAGCATAAACATATTCAATTTTCCACGTGTCATCAGATCATCAACTATATATCATTCCTGAATAGGTGCTATCTGAAACCTGAGTTCTCTTTTTTTACTAGAAGCAGTCTTCTATCTCTCATTTAACACTTTTATATAATAGTACCAGAATTTATCAATTTATTATTCAATCATATTTTGCCTTAGTTTCTTGGTCTATTTTCAAATATCTAAACACAAACTTATTCGGAAGCTAAAAATTATATGCTTGGGAAGGGAGAAGCTGCATACCTATATAGAGTATTGTTATAAATTATACTGGTTTAAGAAAACAGAAGTAGTAGGTTCTCCTCTAGGATTTATGAGCCCTCAAGGCACAGGTAGTAGTATCCCCTTCTCCTGGGCTGGCCTTAAGTCAAATTAGAAATCTGTTAGTAAAAATTCTAAGGTAGAAGTGGAACTATCACACCTTTGGGATATTTTACTATGCTGGTCACTCTTACCATTTTTAGGCTCTCCATTTAGGTGGGACTATTAACTGTTTCTCTTCCTGCAGCTTTCATAGCATCTTTGGATATTATGGTAGCTAGTGCCTGAGAAGACAGATTCTAGGAAAGTTCCAAATTCCACACTAAATTCTTCGTCTTAAGTGTGATATCTTCAGCAATAGGGATTTTAACCTTCAAATTATGGAGCACAATCAAGAACAATGGCCAAAAGCTGTATTATTTAAGAAGTCTCATAAACCCCACTGTGTGCTATCCATTTTAACATATGCTTTCATTGCATCCCAAAGAAATTAATTAAGCTGACTTATTTCCCTGTTTAATTCATGTTTTTAAAGATTTTAAAGATGTCACAGACATTCTAAATCATTGTAAAAATACTGAATGTATAGTATGATCTTTTTAAAATTCATCTTTTTTTGTATTATTTACTTGTTCTGTTTGCTTAAGGACAGTTCTTATTGAAATATGATATTAATATTTAAAACAACTATAAAGATACTTTTAAAATTAAAGGTTGAAAAGAGTATTTAGGATAATATCTTTGTGAGTATTTTTGATATATTCTAATTTTTTATGATTGGATTTATAGTCTATTTTTTTCATTTCTATTTATCTTTTTAAATATTAAATTATTTTAAAGGAACAAGGGAGAGTTTATTCAGAGAAAAATTTGAGTGACCATGGCCTATGAACACAGATGTAGATTAAAAATTAAATTAAAAGTTAAATTCTATGTTACCACATGGAAGCAATTTCCTGAAATTTCATAGTTTAACAAACTCCTCTTGTGTTCTTCCACTCCTTCTCATATTCATGGCTTCTCATTCTTAAATGATAATATACATTTTTATGTTTATAAACACAAACTGTTCAGGTCTTTTGCTGTTGCTCATATATGTTTAGAGCTGACCTCTTTGGCTTGACTGGCTTTTCAGGGGACTTGTCTCTGGAGAAGACTGAGTCTCCATCTCTCAGAAACCATTAATTTCCTGTGGTTCTCCTATTTAAGTCATCTGGTTGTTGCTATTAGGAAGGTCTTGTTGAGGCAACAATATAATTGAGATTATCTGGTAAATTCTGACATTTATAGAAAACACTGTCTCAAAGCTGATGTTCTGCTCTGTTCTTTTGGCTTTAGTAATCATCTCTTTAAGACCAACATAGTATGTATTCACTCATAAGTAGATTTTAAACATGAAGCAAAGGATAATCAGGCTACAATCTACAACCCCTGAGCATCTACATAAGAGAGCAATTTAAGAGAAACATCCATAGATCCTCCTGTGAAGAGGAAATACAGAAGATCTTCTGAGTAAATTGGGAACATACAGGGGAGTGGGGGGAACAAGGGGAGGTAGGAAGAGAACTTGAGAAAATTGAATGGTTGAGTGGGGAAGTAACAGAGAAGGAGAACAAATAAATTGATATGTTGATAGAAAAAGCCATTGTGAGGTTAGAGAGAAACCTAGTGCTAGGGAAACTCCCAAGAACCCACAAGAAGACCCAGGCCAGTACTCTAAGCAATAGTGGAGAGGGTGCCTAAACTGACCTTCCCCTATTATCAAATGAATGACCACCCTAATTACCATTACAGAACCTTCATCCAGCAACTGATGGAGGCAGACTCAGAGATCCATAGCTAAGCACAAGGTTAAGCTCCAGGTCCAGCTAAAGAAAGGAAAGAGGGATTTTATGAATAAAGGAATCAGGATCATGAGGTGGAGACCCACAGAGAAGATTAGAAGCTCACTGACTATGAAATGGCAGCTGAGGAATCTTCATGAAGAGGAACTAAACTTTCTGGATTAGATGACAGTTGAACAGCATGAACAGTTTGTAGAGCCTCTTGCCGTCAGACCAGAATTTATTCCTGGTGCATGAATTGGCATCTAGGATCCCATTCCCTACAGAGAAACCCCTTACTTAGCCTTGATATTGAGGGAAGGCCTCAGTCCAACCTCAGCTGGATATGCCAGACTGAATTGACTCAATTTGAGATTTCTTGCCCTCCATAAGGAATGGATGGGGGGATGAGAGGGTTGAGGGAGGACTGGGAAGAGGGGACAAAGGGGGAGCAGTGGTGGATATAGGAAAAAATTTAAAAAAAAAACCATCCTTCTACTCTTGTGCTATGTTTCTTGAGCCTTGGTAGCTCTGTTGTGATTATAGTGTGGGTATATCTATCATATGGAACTTGGCACCCCAAAGTCAATTGTTTGCATTTTGAACAGTTATAACTTTCTTCTATGGTCTTCTGTTGCAGAAAGAAATATCTTTGGTGGGAGGCAAGGGCTATGCCTATTCGTGAATATAAGGACAAGTATTTAGAGTGCAATAAAAACTTATACTAATTATACTAGTTAATTGAAGTGGAGGTAGGGAGTTCTCTTCTAAGATTTATTGTTTCACCAAGTAGGTATAGGTCATTGGGCTAGGATTACAGTAGTGGATGTAAATCCACTCCAATTGAGCAGGCTTTAAGTCCAATTCAATAGTTATTGGTTGCTTTTAAGATATAAATACCTCTGTTGCACATGTACAAATATCTTGCATGATGGACATTGTGGTGATTCAATGGCTTTAGAGATCAGTGGGACTATTGATGCCTTTTTATCCCACAGGAGATTGCATAGAACCTTTGGATACTGTGAGAGTTTATCCTCAGACATGAAGCTCCCATGTCACTTCCAACTCAGTTTCTCCAAGTGCCATGTCTGAAATGTGTAAATTTGTAGTGTCTTTAGCAAAAAATGTTTTTCCTTATAAATCTAGGAAGCAACCAAGAATATCGGGAATAGCCTATGTTTTTCTGAGTTTCCTTTTGACTCTCCTGATCAACAGCTCAGCGGGAAGTTTTACATGATTGACACTGGAGTTTTGTTAATCTATGGCTCTCTGTGGTAGAGCATCATCACCCTAAGTTGGGTAACTATTTTAAAATATATAGGTTTGGTGGGAGGGAAGAGAAATGAAAATGATATATTGCATTGTAATTTTAAAAGTTAAAAAATAAATATTGGTATATGTACATTTATATGTAATTTTAGGCAAATATAAAAATAATATGAGAATGGTTATGTTTTCTCTTTAATTTAGCCTTTCAGTTTATGTATTTTAACTTCAAAATAAAACTATTTATACTTATGATTATTACTGAAAGGTATGAAAAATTCTTTTAATTATTTTTCAATTTGGTTGTGAGCCTATCCTTTAACAGCTGAGCCATCTTTCCAGTCCTATTTTTAATTTTGTTCAAATACTTTGTGCTCATTTATTCTCACTTATTTATCTTAAAGTTTGTTGCATGTCCAAAAGAAAGTCAGGACAAATGACTAATTGTGGTGCCTATCCGCACAGGACTACAAT
This sequence comes from Sigmodon hispidus, assembly GCA_004025045.1. Taxonomy (NCBI): domain Eukaryota; kingdom Metazoa; phylum Chordata; class Mammalia; order Rodentia; family Cricetidae; genus Sigmodon; species Sigmodon hispidus. The sequence goes on along the minus strand of PVIH01015601.1, from coordinate 38,419 downwards.
GTCTGCTGGCCTCCAGGCTCACTCAGTACCTCTATTTTCTCTCAACTCTACCTGTCTCACCTATATCCTAAAAGTCTCCAGCTCATGGGCTTCTCTTCCCCTAGTGTCTCCTTCCTATACAACCCAACCATTTTGTCATTTCAGTCCTATGTCCCTTTGGACCTCCCCTCTTTGTCCCATTTCTCAGGACTCTCTTGGCCTTTGGTCCTCTCTCTTGGCCTTCTCTCCTCTCTGCTAGTTTCTTCCTGTCTCCTTTTTCTCTCATAACTCAGTTGAGTTTACTGGCCATGTTTAGCCTGCTACTCTCTCTCCTGCTCTGCACTCTTGCAGATGCCTATTTGTATTTCTTCTCGTACTCTCACTGAAATCCTTCTCCTTAATCATACCCAAGAGCTGTCTTGTACTTGCTTTATATATCTGAAGCCCACCCCCACATTTTATACAGCTTGATGGTTTGCTGAATAGGAACTCTTATTTAGCATAACACATGTTTTCAAAGTTTAAACTTTATTATGCATATTTATTTTAGGTACATTATTACATGATAGCCATAATTATGATATTAAATATAAACAAACTGATAATCAGGGTTATTAACATACACTGTATAAATTCACTTCATAGTTAAAAGTGAATGGTGAAGCCAATGGGACTAAGGAGTGGGCATATCCGTCCCTCTTGTTTTAGAAATGTTGTTGTCAAACATACAAATGAATAAACAGTGAAATAAATCTTTGAACTTTCAGTTAGCCTTGTTTATAGATGAGCCAGCAATACTTAGCAATGCAAGAGTAGAATACCTGTGCATTAAAATCTAGCAAGAACCTGTGGAGCACAGTCATAGTTGTAAGTCTGCCAGCATTGCTGAACTACTAAGAAAATCATTACTTTTTCATTACTTCCTTCTATCTATTTTCTAATTATGCATTCCTTAATACTTTAGCCTCTTCCACCCTGATATTTTGGGCTCACTTATTCTTTCTTTAAAGCTCCACTCCTGTAATAGAACAGGCCCACAAGACCAAGGAAATTGGCTCATAAGAAAGTACACTATGTGCATGCCTGGGCAATTGGTTTGAGCCAATTTCCTTGGCCCTATGGGTCTGTTCTACTACATACTCCCTGACATGTTGCTGTTTGGGCTTAACCTTAAATAGTGTGGCTTTCCCTTCTTTCCTCCATTCTGAGATTTTACAGCTTGCCTGCTTTACGATCTTTCTTTGAAACTCTAAGAAAATTATCTTTGTGCTTCAGAAATCAAAATAAAGGAATAATTTCCATTTGCGAAAACTAGTATCTATATTTATATATTTTAATTCTCTAAGTATATTTTCTCTGTAAGATTATGGCAGAGAAGGAAGGTCAATAGTCCTCAGCTGCAAAGGAAATGTGAAGACAACGTGCAGTACATGAGGCTATGTTTAAAAGAAAAGAAACTAGAAAATAAAAGAAAATATAACTTCCTCATATTGGAAATCTGTTCATTTCACTTTATTGTGTAAACAGAATTGATACTCACCTGCATTTTTAAGTTTCTCTTACATTTCAATTGACATATTTCCAGAATATTTTAAAATGTTAAGTTCAATTTAAACAACTAAATAACATTATTATTGTTTTAATAATAGATGCATCAAAACACATATATATTAAATTCAAAAGGCTTTTTTATTGGACTCAGTGGTTATCAAAACAGTAAAAGGGTATAAACTTGGGAGGTGGACCTGGAGATGGAAGAAGAGAAGTAGCAATGAATATCATTAAAATACTTTGTATGAGTGAATATAATTCTCAAAGAATAAATAAAAACATTAAAATGATTAAGGAGACATATATGTGCACATATGTATAGAGATGCATTCATGCATACTTATGTGTCTGTACATATGTATGTATGCTGAGATCAAACATGCATAATCAGATTATAGAAGATCTTGTACATTAAGAAAGTAAGAAAGGCCTAAATAACTTACAGTAATAGAGCAATTTAAAGAAATGGAAGAGCTTTTTGAAAGAGTTTATAAAGGCCTAAATCTCAACAAGTTAAGTCCTCAAGTAGAAAACATCATAACACAGGATTCCAAGTTATTTATATGCTTGCATTAGTTTCTTTTCTGTTGCTATGACAAAACACCATAACCAAGGCACCTTACAGAAAAAAAGACTTTGGGTTTGTGGTTCAAGAGGGATAAGAGCATATCATAATAATAATTAGGCGTGGCAGCAAACTGCAAGCATAGCAGCAGGAGTAGAAAGTAGAGAGATCACAACTCAGTTGTAAGCAGAAAAAGGGAACTGGAAATAGGGAAAGGCTATATGAATCTCAAAGCCTACTCACAGTTACATACTTCCTTTTCCAGCAAGGCTATGCCTCCTATACATCACCAAAGAGTACAATGAACTGAAAACCAGGTACTCATGCTTAAGCTTATGCAGGACATTTCTCTTTCTTTTTTTTTATGTTTATGCATACATTTAAAATTGTAATGTATATTTTTTTATTTTTTATTTATTTTGTATTTATCAAAAAAACAGTAAAATGAATTTAAAATGCTGAGAAGTTAACTATAAAGAAGATAAAAATCATAAGCATGACTTATCAAGGGTGATAGGGATGGAAAAAAATTCAGAGGGAAAGCTGCACACAAAGTAAATATATGTGTATCAGTCTTATTTGCATTATCACCCTTGACATTTCTCTTTCAAACAGCCACAGTGTTCTTCTCAATTAGATGCACCACAACTCTGAACTCTTTAAAAGTGAGACAAAAGTATTGAAAATTGATATGAGTGGATGCAAAAATGAAAGAAATGAAATAACAAGGAAATGAGGGTTGTATCAGGACAGAAAATAAATCAGATTTGTAATATAAAAATCTTGCTAGGTATCAGGTTATGCCAGTTTGTCATTGGCATATGCACTTGATATAAAATAATAAATGCATTTTATCTCTATGAGATTGCTCATAAGAACCAACTGTATATAGCACAATTGAGGAACATTTTCTAAAATATTTAACTAGTACTATTTCAATATGAATCCTAGAAACCGTTATAATCAAGCAGAACCTAAGGAGACAAAATAACAAAGTAATATGGTATCCTAAAATGATAAAGATATGGTACAAAAACTAAAAGAATATAAATAAATTACTAGTTTTGGTTTCTAGAATGTGATAATAAGCTTTCCCTTAGTTGTGGTAAATTTACTACTGAAAAATTAATGCAAGAGAAAATTGTATGAGTGATACATGGGAACTCTACTATTTATGTAGTAACCTTAAATTTAAATTTACTACTACATGAAGTAGAGTTGCTTTACCTAGATTTATTTCTTGTACAAGTTAATGTACAAATATTTTAGTGATCTGGCCTCAATAATAAGATAATTCACTAGGGGATCAAAAGAATCATAATAATTTAAATATTCTTATGGAATAGAATCACTTGATGGTACTATGTATTTTCTCTACCAGATTAATGAGAATTGTATGCATTTTTGTTTTAGTAATATTGCAATTGATTTTGCTCATCTTTCATATTGCCTGTGGCATTCATTTCCTTCTCCCTGAATTATATCTCCCTATTCCTTATCTACTATATTCTGGTAAATTAGTTGATTATTTTTTCTTGTTTTTTTTTTTTACATTCTGAAACACACACACACATATATATTAGCTGTATATGTTTCATTGTATTCTTTTTGTTTTTCAGATGGCAAAAGACATCTATTGAGGCAATGCTGGGTGGGATGTGGGGACTCTGGGGTAGGCACAGGACTCCTGAGTCCCTGAGGTGCAGGCCCTTCTCAGGCATTTGGCACTCAGGACTATAGCAGCATGTAGCATTCATAGGTAGTGGGTCAGTTTGTGTGCAGCCAGCAGCCTGTCTTCTTCACCTACTTGGTCACTACCAATAGCACTACACACAGGCCTGGTGCCTGGGTGGATGCCAGGAAGGCCTTGATTCTGTCCGTCTAGTCCCAAGTCTCCTGGATAAAGAGTTGCTGTTGGAAGATATTATTGAGATGCTGGAATTCCTAGGTTAGGCTCCACTGCATGCTTCCAGGGCCTTAGGCATGCCCTGCTGGACTCCTGCTATCTGAACTCTCTGTTCCCTAAGACCTGCTTCTCTCACACAACATATTTTTTTCCTCTGTGAGAACCTGTTCTCTTTATTGTGTTATAAACACATATTTGTTGATGTTTTCTGTATCTTGACCCTTTAACTTTTAAAATACTTTCTCTATCACAAAATTATAAATGCACTTGCCTACATTTTGTTGTAGTAACTTAAGGTCTCTATGTGTTTCAAATTGAAAAATATTTTACTCATATAAATATTTATAATGGTGTGACATGCTGTGTTGTCCATACTGTAATGACTTTAGAAAAGTAAAGAAATTCACTATAGCTGAACCAGTAGGAATAGAGAAAGAATCCTGTAGTGTTTGAATAGAATGCCCCCAAAGACTCATGTGTTTGAATGCTTGGACCATAGGGAGTGGCAATATTAGGACGTATCTCCCTGTTGTAGTAGGTGTGGCCTTGTTGGAGGAAGTGTGTTACGATGGGGGTACACTTTGCAGTCTTATATAATCAAGCTAGGCCTAATGTGACAGTCTCCTTCTGTTGCCTGCAGATCAATACATAGAACTCTCAGCTCCTTCCTCAGCACCCTGTCTGCCTTCTGCACAATGTAATATTTACCACTATGATGATAATGATCTACTAAATTAAAAGCCACCCTCAATTAAATGTGTTTTCTTTTATAAAAGTTTCTGTGGCCATAGAATCATTTTATAGCAAACAGAAACCCTGGTAAAGACAAATTCCATGACATATTATTTTTAATAAGTGGAAAGGGACCATATTAAAAGAGTCTTGGAGATATATGGCATGAAAGAGCACTTAAATTGTAGAAAATGGGAGAAAAGTAAAATAATTAAAAATAATTAGAGTCAGCCACACATAAATTGTATCACATATATCTAATATATTACAAAAATCAAAGTACCAGGGGCAGTTTTTTAATTAGCTTTTGTAAATGGAGCAGTTTATTCTGATCCAATTATGATTGAAGAATTTGGTGTCTTGCCCCATTTTCAGTTGCTTTTCTCATGAGTATTCCCATGCATCCTTCACATGTCAACATAGCTGAGGGAAATCGGCTGACAGGCAGGGTCATTCATTTGATTTAGGGGTTCTAAGTTATTCAAGAAAAAGAAAGATTATAATAATAATTAATGTTTAGAGAATTTTTACTCCAACACCAAAAAAATACTTTAGCAGGGACTCCTAGCTAATTTTATAATGGACTTTGTCTATGAAGATTCTTTCGAACAACAGGTGAAAATCATTTAGAGAATGATATTTATAAAATTACTTTTACTTTAAAAAAGTATTTTTATTATTTGTTGTTTCAATATGGCCTAAATTTGGGTTTGGAGAATATAAAAATATAATTTTATGCTGTTATTTTCATAACTGTAGAACTTTTGACGAGAATTAAGTTTGGGAGATATAGCAAAAGCAGGAAACACATCTACTGAGAACTCAAAACTCTTTACTAACGTAGGCACTCTGCCACAGACCTCTGTTCTGAGCCTATGGCTTTCATGCTAAATACTGTGCATTCTTTTCTTTAGTTAATTTCACTTGTACCTTGGCAACTATTGTACAGAATGATCTATAAACTCATACTTTTTCACTTAATTGCCATGGAAATTTGATAATTTCATCCTAAAGGAAAGTTGAGGAAAACTCAGGAAGAGCTCCGATTACTGAAAACTGGAAAAAATTAATCTTGATTAAAGCACTTTCCCCATGAAAATAGGACCTCCTGAACTTTGTAAGAGCTGATTACTGGAGGCCATTCTTTGGGGAATGCATAACTGTACTTATTCTAGAATTTTCCGGGAATATTGGAGTTGAATAGTGGAGACATCAAAAGGACTTTTAAAGGTGCAATTTAGAGGAATGTTGGCAGCAGCTTATTTCAGTTCCTCTCTATAATGAAGTGCCAAAATATGCAAACCACTTTCCAAACCCATGATGATTGTACAGAATTTCTGTCAGCTGTCATCACCAATAAAGCTTCTTTGGTGAGAAAAAAAAAAGTGAAACTGGAGGTCACAGGAGACTTATTGTTCACTTTTTAAAAGACATATTGTATATTAATCATTAGGGATCTGGTTGGTTTCTTTGCTTCACTTAGTGATTTCAAATATATATATTGGAAAGAGGTAACAAAGATTAGATTACCCACATTTTTTATTTTTATAACTCTTCATCTTTAGTAGACAAATCAGTAATTTTACCTTGAAATGCCTCACCATGCTAATTTAGAATTAGGAATGTCTTACTTTCCATATGACATAAAAAGTGTTAATCTACTGAAGTTCTTTGCTTATGTCTTAATGATGAAATGACCTCAATTAATATCATTTGATTAGAAAAATTGATACTTTATAGGGTAAAGCAAATACAGGAAATAAACAATTTTAAGGTCTGGAGCCATTTTGGATGATGTTGCCATGGATCAAACCTGTATTTGCATTTCACTGTTTAATTTTAACATCTGGCATGACTGACAGAAATATATTCTATCTCAAGATTAATGATATGATTTTCTACTGTGTTCTTTCCAGAAAATTACAAGTTCGTTATTGCTTTCATCAAGTTTAATTAATAAATATAAATATTAATTTTCTACTTTGTCAATATGTAGTACAAAGAATATCAAAATTTTAATACCTCTTGAATATTATATAGTTGTTATTGCCACCAGACACTCAGTAAATTGAGCATATTCCTGGATAAATTTACTCATAGTAGGCAATACATAGTTAGAAATAGTATACAAACTAGTGTTTCTTTCACATTGTCAGGTATATGGAGAATTTTCAAAACATTTTGAAAGTTGTTTTGGAAAAAGTAACTGGTAGGGTGAATAAGACAATTAGAGACAATTTAGCAATTGCATGTGAAACCAGTCATACTGAATGAGCATGTCAGAAAGTCGAGGTATGATCTTTTTATTCCACAATATTTGAAACCTCATGATTCTCAGGAATACAAAAAAAAATTAGTTTCACAGTGTTTGTTTATGGGATGGGTAGAAGTAGAAAGCAAATTTCTATGATTTTTATATGACATCTTTAAGCAATGATTGTATTTTGGAACCTCATAAAAAGTCATAAATCTTGAAATATCAGAGGCAGCATATAGTCAAACCTTAGGCAGACAGATGAAGAAATTTTTGATCTTTAAATATAAAGATAAACAGCTGAGAGTCACTCATACATATCTTTAATCTTAACACAGGGAAAGCCTGGAGTGGTGACCTATACCCTTAATCTTATAACTCTAGAGGCAGAACTTTTCTTGTTTTTGCGAGTTTAAGTCTACATTAAGATTATGCCTTTAATCTTAATGGAGATGAGATAGGGTATATAAGGGCTCATAGAAACCTAGAAGTGACAGAAATGACAAACAAAAATGACCAAAAATAAAGCTAAAAAAATTATAAGACAGTTTAACTATAGTATTTCTTCTCTCTGATATTTTAGCCTTCTCCTGATATTTGACTCTAAATCTCATTTAATACAACCCAAATTCATACTAGTATATTTGGCACGCAACATGGGGCACAAACCCATGACCCTGAGAGCCATGGCTCTTAAACAGCAGCCCCAGATTCATTTTTAATATCAACAGGGAAAAAATGGGAAAAAAACAGAAGAAATTCAAATGAGATCAGGAAATAAAGAATAGTGTATTTATTGGCAAAACTAAGTGGCTTTATATTTTAAAAATAGTTGACTGTTAGAATAAAAAACAGAGCTCAGAGATAGTATATATATAGTAAGAACATCCAGAAATATCAATGAGTTATTCAAGTTACATAGCTGCTATGAGAGAGGGTAATAAGTGGAAATGTCTGAGTTCAGCACAATTCACACTATAAGAATCACTCTTTTTGACACTGATGTTCAGAAATGACAGAAACAATCCAAAGAAGAAAAACAAATCTTTACAATGGCCAGGGATGCAACAGACACACAATATGAGCAGCAGAGTTATTAACACCACAGGCATACAGCCAAATTACAAAATGAATATAAACACAGACTGGTATAAATAAGTGCTGATTTGCATTATAAAAAGGAAATTTTCCCATATGTAAGAATCTCCAAAAAAAAAAAAAGAAAGAAAGAAAAAGGTGAACATTAAAAAAATGACACATGCTTTTTGGTAAGTACCAAGTACTCAATGTATATTACCTATTATAACAGAGAGATTTTCCTGCTTACTATATATCCATGTGGTCTTCAATATCTCCTTTGTGTCATACTATATATTCTGGCCTAATGGCTATAAGTGAAAACAATGTGTATCTCACTCTGAACCAAATGATTAAAAGACAAGCAGTATTTTATTATAATATTCTGCTGTTCTTTTTTAAATCAAGAATGCCTTGTGTTCTAGATAGTACAACTATAAACTGCCATATAATTTTCCAAAATGGTCATTGAATAACTGAAATTGTAGAGTCCCTTGCTAAAATCTACATAACATGTAGCATAAATAAGAAATTTAACTTCTATTATATCATTGAAATATGGTGTTTGTTGTTAGGAAGCATAGATATACACTAATCCAGATGATTTAGTTACCATTAATATTACCAACATTTGAGGCTAAACAATGATATAGTGAAAATCATGGTGGGTTAGAAATGAACAGTGGTAAATAATTAAATTGCTCAATTACTCAATTCATATATTTCCCAAATGTCAAGAATATTACTAAACCTTCAATACAGGTTCTCCATGAAGATATAGGAAAATACACTTCTGAATGTCAAGAATATGTACAATAATTATTTCTGTTTGATCTGACAGAGTATGATTTTTGAGGGTCTAGAAGAAGCCAAAGGCTTCTTCTTCTAGTCTTTCAAGAATATATTAAATTTGATGATTTTCCAGGTAAGATACTACTCCACTCATGTTCCTCCTTTCCTTTTTATAAAACAAAATATTGTGACTATAATGAAGAATCATGGGATGCTATAAGGCCTCACATTGTAGCTTGAGCTGGTCTAAAACTCATTTCAATCCCTCTGCCTCAGCTTTTTGATTGCTGGGATTATATTTATGAGCCAGCATGCAAGATTGAAAACCTTTTCACTAATGACTAGCTTTCATGATACCAGAAAACACCATACAAGCTTCCACAGTAGAGAAGCAACCAACAGTCCTACCTCAATATGATTCCTATAAATGACAACAATGTGGCACACATACCTTAATGGTAACTAACAGCGCTCTAATTGGACTTAAGATCTACTCAACAAGAAGGAAGTCAGGCATGGTAATTGAAACTTAGACAAATATACAGGTCTAATAAAGTCAGGAAACTTGAAGAGCCTATAGGCACCACTTTACTAAACCAATATTGTCTTTAACTACATTTTAATTATATGTCATTATATCAACAGACGACTGAAGTTCTCACTTCTCAACAAGGAAGTTTCTATTTGTAACAGATGGAAGCCATTACAGAAAACTACAACTAAACAGAAGTAAACTTCTGCATCCTTGTACAAATTAATACATCTACAAAACACCTTCAGCATTAAGGCTCAAGAATTATTGTAGAAGTGGGTATGGGAAGACTGTAAGAGCAAAAGGAACAAGGAGATTGTGCCTCATAGAAATGTCAGAAGCTATACCCATTAAAGTCTCATTAACATGACTGGCTAAACATAAGCTGAACAAGGATAATAACAACAAACATGCTAACATAGACAGAGGAAAGCCCAGGAGGCTTCAACCCTATACAGAAAACTACAGGTGCAAAGGAACTAAACCCACCAAGGATAGGCAACTGTCCACTGGCATGGGCAGTATATGGAGTCTCAAGGGGAGGGTTCGGACTATGTGTGCATGCACTGACACCTTGGAGCCCATTCCCTCCAGAGGAACACCTAACTCAGTCTTGATATTAAGATGAAGAAATTGGACCTGCCTGGAGTGCATGCTGAGCTGATCTACCTTAGGACTACTTGCCCTTTCTGGGGAGAGGATGAAGGGAAGGGGAGAAGGGAGGCTGAAGGCTGACCAGGAAGGGTTGGTAAGGGGAAGGTATTTGGAACAAGGGGATGAATGGGTAAAAAAAATTTATTCTATAACAATAAATAAATACAGAAAAGAAAAGAAAAAATCTACAGGCAACTAAAGAATGCCTAGAGTGGGAGATATAATCTTTCTCAAGGAGGAACACACCAACTGGTTATTCATTACCAAATGCTCATCTTTTTTATATAATATTAACTTTTATTGTGGTGTCTGCAAGACACACTTCTTTTTTAATGTGAATTGGTGTTTTGCTTGCATGTATAACTGTGTAAGGATGTCAGATCTTGGAATTACAGACAATTGTTTGCTGCCATGTGGATGCTAGAAATTGAAATCAGGTCCTCCAGAAGAACAGTCAGTGCTCTTAACTGCTGAGCCATCTCTCCAGCCCAAATGCTCATCTTTGAAAACATATATACAAATAACATGCAGATTGAGCAGATTGTATTTATATATTATGTATGTATGTATTCAAATGCTTAATACAAATAGGTCAGAATTTGTAAAAGGAAAAGGATGGTATATATATATATATATATGGTAGGATTGGGGGTAGAAGTACAGTGTAAATAAAAAGAAAAAAATATTAAGATTTGTAAAAATAAAATAATCTTGTGAAAGATTTATTTTATCTATAGCACTTGATCTATTTTATCAAGTGGAAATTATACTAGCTATTATCAACTGAGTTCAATTGCTTCAATTTTATAGATAACTATTATTTGACCAATGATAAAATTCTTGTTTTTGAATACAATCTGATACTCCTTAATTTATATTAATTTTATGTTATAACTTTTATTGTATTCTTTATGCTTTTTACTTTCTTGAAGTTTCCGTCATATACAGGCAATACTGATGATTCATTGATTGATGGAAGCTATTGAATTTATTTATATATTTTTTCTCATTTTTTATTATTAATAAAGTCTCATTTTTTATCAGTGTATCCCCTTGTTCAAACGCCCTTCCCCTCCCGCCCCTAAAAATCACTCTTCTCCCCATCTCCTTATCTCCTCCCTAGCAAGGACAGCAGGTCCCAAGGTCCCAAGGTAGCTTAGTTCATCATCCACCCCAGGCAAATCCACTTTCCTCATCCCCACATCAAGACTGGCTCAAGTGTTCCTCTGGAGGGAATGGGCTCCAAAATGTCAGTTCAAGGTGCTTCAGATACCAAGCTGTTCAGTGTTTGTGGTTTGCAGCTTGGACGTGCTTTGCTTTTTGTTTAAAGTCCACTAATGAGTGAGTACATCCCCTGGTTCTCTTTCTAGGATTGTGAAACCTCGCTCATGAGGATATTCTCCATATCCATCCATTTGCCTGAAAATTATAGAATATCATTGTTTCTTACTGCTGAGTAGTTCTCCATTGTGTAGATGTACCACAGCTTGTTAATCCATTCCTCAGTTGAGGGGCAACTAGGTTGCATCTAGGTTCTTTTTTTTCTTTTTCTTTTTCTTTTATTATGAATAAAGTCACATTTCCTCTCCATGTATATCCTTATTCAGTTTAATAAAAGTTTATTTGAAATCTTGTGTGACCAAGATTTATGATTAGAATTTATCTTTAAAAACTTATCAAGTCCAAGAAGAATATGCATCTTTATTTTGGAGAATCCATTTGACACATGGTAGAAGATGACTATCTTTTTACAATGCATAAAAGGTTTTCTAAGAAGTTGCCAGCTTTTTAGGAACATGCTACATGAAATAGTGTTTAACAGAGAAGTTGAACAAACTTTGGCTGTTAAACATCAGTTCAAATATACTGTAAAATAACGTGATCAAGCATTTTCAGATGGGTAACATCTGTCCAGTAAGTAAGATAAGGTGTATTGATTAACATGACAAATATGTGCCTATTTTAGGATAAAATATCACACCACAGAATCAAATAGCTACTATGGTTCTGAAAACATGTTATGACAAACTTTATAATTATTTAAAATCTATAGCAAAAATATGTACAAGTGATAATTTTTTTGATTTCAGAAATAAATGTAGTTGACATGCACTTTAATGTAATAATCATTCTGCATCAGTCTTTTACAATAGACTCAAGATTTGACTAGAATTAAACACAACTAATGATTTATCTATATTCCCCTCTCTCTAGTAATTCAGAGTAGCAGGATTCCATGTTGTTTGGCTCCATTCCATATTGCCATATTGCCATATAGCTTTCATTTTTATTTTATGGGATGAAGAGATGCTTCAGGTTGTATTGGCATATTTTTAACCTTTATAAACTTCTCTCCAAAAACCAAGCATTTCTCTAAGGATCCCTGAAACATTTCAGATAAAAAGAGTTAAATCTAGGAAGAGAAAACTGATTGTGCTCAGTCCTAATAGTGTCTAAATCTTAGATTGTATCAGAAGACAGATCTCCAATAACTTTCTAAGATTCCTATTGATCAGAGGACCCAGATAAGTCTTCTGGGAAATAGACTGTTCCTTCTATTTACACACATTTTATTTTTAAATCTTTAAACAGTAATTTTGAATAAAATTCCTTCCATGAGAATTTATCTATGCTATTAAACATTTTCTCTAATAGCTGTCCTTTGCAATATCTACATACATGTGGCTATCAATTTATGGTACATGCAAATATGCAAGTAATAACAATTTTTTTCTTCTTTATTTATTTTGTATTTATCAAAAAAACAGTAAAATAAATTTAAAATGCTGAAAAGTTAACAATAACTATAAAGAGGATAAGAATCAAAAGCATGACATATCAAGGGTGATAATCCAAATAAGATTGCTACACATATATTTACTTTGTGTTCAGCTTTCCCTCTGAATATTTTTTCCATCCCTGTATATCCTTATTCAAGGTCCCTTCCCCATCCCACCACATCAGGTCGTTTTTCTTCTCCCCAACTCCCCATCCCCTCACTGGGCAGGGAGCAGACACACCTATGGTCCCACTGACCCAATAATGCTTGGATCAGTCTCCACTCCTGGCCAAATCCAGTTTTGTCCATCCTCCCTCAAGAGTGAGTCAGGTGTTCCTATAGCTGGAGTGGGGTCCGAAGGGTCAATCAGGGTGTTTCTGATAGCAAGCTGTTCAGTGGTTGTGGTTTGCAGCTTGGGCATGCTTGGCTTTTTTTCTTGTTTGTTTGTTTAGAGACCACTAATGAAGGAGTACATCCCCTGCTTATCTTACTGAGTTTGTGATACCTCGCTCATCAGGATATTCTCCAAATCCATCCATTTGCCTGCAAATTTGGGGATATCATTTTTTCTTACTGCTGAGTAGTATTCCATTGTGTAGATGTACCACAGTTTGTTAATCCATTCTTCAGTTGAGGGACATCTAGGTTGTTTCCAGGTTCTTGCTATTACAAATAATGCTGCTATGAACATAGTTGAGTTAATATCTTTGGAGTGTAAATGTGCCTCTTTAGGGTATACACCCAGAAGTGGTATTGCTAAGTCCTTGGAGACATTGATTCTCAATTTTCTGAGAAACTGCCATATTGCATTCCAAAGTGGCTGAAAAAGCTTACACTCCCACCAACAATGGAGGAGTGTTCCCCTTGTTCCACATCCTCTCCAACATAGGCTGTCATCTGTGTCTTTTATCTTAGCCAATCTAACAGGTGTTAGGTGGTATTTCAAAGTTGTTTTGATTTGCATTTCTCTGATGGCTAAAGATGAAGAGCACTTTTTCAGGTGCCTTTCAGCCATTCGTAGTTCCTCTGCTGAGAATTCCCTTTTTAGATTTGTACCCCATTTTTTGATAGGGTTATTCAAGGTTTGGGGCTCTAAATTCTTGAGCTCTTTATATACCTTAGAGATTAGTCCTCTATCACTTGTAGGGTTGGTGAAAATCTTTTCCCATTCTGTAGGCTGGCGTTTTGTCTTATTGACAGTGTCCTTGGCTTTGCAGAAGCTTCCCAGGTTCAGGAGATCCTACTTATTGATTGTTGATCTTAGTGTCTGTGCCACTGGTGTTATATTTAGGAAGTGGTCGCCTGTGCCAATTTGTAGAAGTATATTTTCCACTTTCTTTTCTATCAAGTTCAAAGTGGTTAGGTTTAAGTTGAGGTCTTTGATCCACATGAATTTGAGTTTTGTGCAGGGTGACAGGCTTGAATCTATTTGCATTTTTCTACACACTTCCATCCAGCTATGCCAACACCATTTGTTAAATATACTATCTTTTTTTCCATTGAATGTTTTGGGCCTCTTTGTCAAAGATCAGGTGTTCATAGGTTTTTGGGTTAATGTCTGGATCCTCAATTCTATTCCATTGATCCACAAGTCTGTTTTTATGCCAGTACCAGGCTGTTTTTCTTACTGTAGCTCTACAGTATAACTTGAAGTCAAGAACGGTGATACCTCCTGAGGTTCTTTTGTTGAGCAAAATTGTTTTGGAAATCCTGGCTTTCCTGTTATTCCAAATGAAATTGAGTATTGTTCTTTCAAGGTCCAAAGATATTGTGTTGGGATTTTGATGGGCAGTGCATTGAATCTGTAGATTGCCTTTGGTAGAATTGCCATTTGTACTATGTTGATTCTACCAATTCAGGAACATGGGAGAGCTTTCCATTTTCTGATATCCTCTTCAATTTCTTTCATCAATGATTTAAAATTTTTGTCAAATACATCTGTTACTTCTTTGGTTATAGTTACTCCAAGGTATTTAATATTATTTGCAGCCAATATGAAGGGTAATGTTTCCCTTATTTCTTTTTCAGCTCTTCTATCTTTAGTGTATAGAAGGGCTACTGATTTCTTTGAGTTAATCTTGTATCCTGCTACATTGCTGAAGGTGTTTATCAGATGTAGTAGTTCCTTGGAAGAATTTTGTGGGTCACTTATGTATACAATCTTATCATCTGCAAATAGAGACAGCTTCACTTCTTCTTTTCCAATTTGTATGCTCTTAATCTCTTTTCGTTCCCTTATTGCTTTAGCTAAAACTTGAAGAACTATATTGAATAGATAAGGGGAGAGAGGACATCCTTGTCTAGTTCCTGACTTTAATGGGATTGCTTTGAGTTTTTCTCCATTAAGTTTGATACTGGCTGTCAGCTTCATGTAAATCGCCTTAATTATATTTAGGTATTCTCCCTATATTCCTGAACTCTCCAGGGCTTTAATCATAAAGGAGTGTTGGATTTTGTCAAAGGTTTTTTCAGCATCTAAGGATATGATCATGTGGTTTTGTTCCTTTAGTTTGTTTATATGAAGGATAACATTTACGGTTTTTTAGTATGTTAAACGAGCCCTGCATTTTTGGGATGAAGCCTACTTGGTCATGGTGGATGATATCTTTTATACATTGTTGTATACGGTTTGCCAACATTTTGTTGAGAATTTTCGCATCAGTATTCATGAGGGAAATTGGTCTGTAATTCTCCTTCTTTGTTGTGTCTTTGAGTGGCTTGGGTATTAGGGTGATTGTGGCCTCATAAAAGGAATTTGGCAATTTTCCTTCAGTTTCTACTGTGTGAAATGGTTTGAGGAGTAACGGTAGTAATTCTTCTTTGAATGTCTGGTAGAATTCGGCACTGAAACCATCTGAACCAGGGCTTTTATTTTTGGGGAGATTTTTAATGACAGCTTCAATTTCCTTTAGGGTTATAGGCCTGTTTAGGTAATTAATCTGATCTTCATTTAATTTTGGTATATGTTACCTGTCCAGAAAGCTGTCCATTTCTTCTAGGTTTTCCAATTTTTTGGAATACAGATTTTGAAAATATGATCTGATAATTCTCTGTATTTCCTGGGAGTCTTTTGTTATGTCCCCCTTTTCATTTCTGATTTTGTTGATTTGAACTCTCTCTCTCTGTTTTTTGATTACTTTGGCTAAGGGCTTATCTATCTTGTTAACTTTCTCAAAGAAACAACTCTTAGATTCATTGATTCTTTGCATTGTTGTTTTTGTTTCAATTGTATTGATTTCAGCTCTAAGTTTGATTATTTCCTGCCATCTACTCCTTCTAGGTAAGTTCGCTTCTAATTGTTCTAAGGCTTTCAGCTGCACTGTTAGGTCTCTAGTGTGGATTTTCTCAAGGTTTTTCATATGGGCATCTAGCGCTGTGAATTTTCCTCTTAAGACTGCTTTCATTGTGTCCCACAAGTTTGGATACATTGTAGATTCATTTATATTGAATTCTAGGAAGACTTTGATTTCTTTCTTAATTTATTCCTTGACCCAGAGATGGTTCAGCTGAGTGATGTTTAGTTTCCATGAGTTGGTAGGCTTTCTTTGGGTTTTGATGTTGTTGAACTCTAACTTTAGGCCCTGGTGGTCCAATATGTTACAAGGGATTATTTCCATTTTTTTTATCTGTTGATATTTGCTTTATGACCAATTATGTGGTCAATTTTGGGGAAAGTTCCATGAGGAGCTGAGAAATATGTGTATTCGTTTGCCTTTGGGTTGAAGGATCTATAGATATCTATGAAATCCATTTGCATTATAACCTCTTTAGAGTCCTTATTTCTCTGTTGAGTCTGTCTGCTTGACGTATCCAGTGTTGAAAGTGGGGTTTTGAAGTCTCCCACTATTAGGGTGTAAGAATTGATGTGGGATTCGAGCTTTAGCAGTGTTTCTTTTACATAAGTAGGTGCCCCTATATTAGGGGCATAAATATTTAAGATCGAAATCTCCTCTTGACCAATTTTTCCTTTGATGAATAAGTAGTGACCATCTTGGTCCCTTTTAATTGCTTTTAGCTTAAAGCCAACTTTGTTAGTTATTAGGATTGCAACCCCTGCTTGTTTCTTAGGACCATTTGACTGGAAAATCTTTTCCCAACCCTTTATTCTAAGCCTGTGTCTGTCCTTGTGGTTTTGGTGTGTTTCTTGTGGGCAACAGAAAGATGGCTTCTGTTGTTGTATCCATCTTTTTAGTGTGTGACGTTTTATAGGACAGTTGAGACCATTGATATTAAGGGAAATTAGTGACCATTGATTGATATTTCCTGCAATTTTTGGTGGCAACTTGTTTGTATTTCCTTTCTTAGGGTATTCTTCTATGGACTTATTGATTGTTTGTGATTTCGTGGGTGTATCTGGGGTCCTTAGGTTGGATTTTTCCCTCTCATACTCTCTGTAGTGCTGGATTGGTAGACAGATATTCTTTCAGTCTGACTTTTTCCTGAAATACCTTGTATACTACATCTATGGTAATTGATAATTTTACAGGGGCTAGTATTCTAGTTTGGCAGCCATGCTGTTTTAGCATCTGTATAACTTCTGACCAAGCCCTTCTAGCTTTCATCATTTCCATTGAATAGTCAGGCGTTATTCTGATGGGTCTGCCTTTATATGTGAGTTGGCCCTTTTCTTTTGCAGCTCTTAAAATTTTTTCTTTGTTATGTATGTTTGTGGCTTGATTATAATGTGGCGTGCTGACTTTTTTTGGGGATCATATCTATTTGGTGTTCTGTAAGCTTCTTGTATCTTTATAGGCATTTCCTTCTTCAGGTTAGGAAATTTTTCTTCTATGATTTTATTGAAAACATTATCTGTGCCTTTGAGCTGGTAGTCTTCTCCTTCTTCTATTCCTATTATTATCAAATTATGTCTTCTCATGGTGTCCTAGATTTCTTGAATATTTTGAGTTATGGCTTTTTTAGTTTTACTATTTTCTTTGACTGATATATCTATTTGAGCTACTGAGTCTTCCACTTCAGAGATTCTATCTTCCATCTCTTGAACTCTGTTTGTTATGCTTGTATCTGTGGTTCCAACTTTTTTCTTCAGGTTTTCTATTTCTAACTTTGCCTCATTTTGTGCCTTTTTTATTGCTTCTATTTCAGCTTTTATTTCTGCTTTTAGTTCCTGGCACATTTCTTTCATAGATTTGTTCATCTCTTCCAATTTTTTGTTTGTATTTTCTTCTATTTCTTTAAGGCTTTTTTTCATATCTTCTTTGAGAGCTTTGATGATCATCAAAAAGGAATATTTGGTGTTGCTTTCTTCATTTTCCTCTTCATTGCTCAGTTCAGGTCTTGTATTTGTAAGATCACCACTCTCTTCTGGAGTTACCATGTTGTTCTTTGTATTATTATGTAATTTTTTGCACTCACATTTGCCCATGGCTTCAGTGGCTCATGGTTAGTTGGCTCCTGGTCAGTTGTGGCACTCGGGCTTGTGTGCCTCCTGTCACCTCTCTGGGCAGGGTCTGAATCTACCCTTCAGAGACCCCAGAAGTTATCTATTCTCTCAATTTGAGTTCGAGGTGGGTAGTTGTGCAACTTCCCTCAGTAGCATCTCTGGGTGTGGTCTGAGTCTGTCCTTCAGGGACCCCTGTAGTTATCTGTTCACTCAGTTTGAGTTTGAGGTGGGTAGCCATGCAAATTCCCTCAGCAGGATCTGTGGGTATGGTGACAGGCAGAGTTTATCTGTCCCTGCTACAGGTGTGCTAGGACTCTGCAGACAGCACCTCGTCCCGGAAGCAGAACTGAAACTGATGGGAGCTCAACTCTCCCTCCCTGGCTGGGATATAGGTGCTTGGGCCTGGTGACCCCTCCTCACCTCTGGGCGTGGTCTGAGTCTGTCCTTCAGGGACCCCTGTAGTTGTTGGTGTGCTCATTTCGAGGTGGTGGTGTGTAGCTGTGCAAATTCCCTCAGCAGGAACTGTGGGTATGGTGACAGGCAGAGTTTTTCTGCCCCCGCTCCAGATGAGCTGGGACTCTGCAGACAGCACTTGGTCCCGAATGTGGAACCGGAACCGATGGGGCAATGTTCACCTTTTTCATGTACTCCAGATTTAACAATTTTTGCTGATTATAAATTGAGTTTAAGATTGACAGTTTGAGCAAGGTTACACTGATAGTAAGTGAAAATGCCTTCTTTAAAACTCAATTGTGTGATCTTAGAAACACAAACACTAATTTGTTTAAAACTACAAACACTTTATTTTCTCTCTTAGTCAACTTTTGACCCTTTATAAGTATGAGCTACAATTTTCAATTACTCCTTTAGATGCTTAATTTCTTTTTTGTATTTATGCATATATATATATATATATATATATATATATATATAACAATAATAAAGAAAAAGAAGCCGTGAATTTGGAGAGTGGATGTCATGAGAGGGATTGTGAGGAGGAGATGATATAATTATGTTTAATTAAAAGTTTAAAAAGGGGGCTGGAGAGATGGCTCAGCGGTTAAGAGCACCGTCTGCTCTTCCAGAGGACCCGGGTTCGATTCCCAGCACCCACATGGCAGCTAACAACTGTCTGTAGTTCCAGTTCCAGGCAAACACCAAGGCAAATAAATAAATAAAAATAATAAAGTTAAAAAAAAAAGTTTAAAAAGGAAAAAAAAATAAAAAACATGTTTTGAATGAAAACAGTGCAAGAAATGCTAAGGACAGATGTTCTAGTGTTTGGCTAGATAATGGACAATATTAAACAACAGGGAACTCTCACACGTTAAAGGGGGATTTATTGCTGGGCAGTGGTGGTACACATCTTTAATTCCAGTGTTCAGGAGGCAGAGGAAGGAGGATCTCTGTATGTTCAAGGACAGCATGGTCTACAAAACTAGTTCCAGAACAGCCAAGCCTACATATTGTTCAAAATCATTAAAAGGTATTTATTAAGCACATACTATAGATGTGTCTCTAACTTGGATACCTCAAACAAAAGGAGTGCATGATAAGTATTTATCAGCTCCTTGGGGCAAACACTGACTGGATAGTCGAACATATCAAAGACTTTTAGCTGCACAAAATTGCTGTTAAAGTGATTTTCAAAATAGCTCTTACCTTTTATAGATACATATTATAGTGATGGGTATTGTGCTTAGTGTTTTTCTTTTGGTTCTGGGATACAGAATTCTGGGCTTCATGTATCTTGCATGTTTAACAGGTTCCACTATAACCAATACTCAAGCTCCCACATACTGAAGATTTTGTGATGATGATAAAATTTGTGGAAGGAGATTTAAAATACTCCAATAGTAATGTTAGAAATCTAGGCTCTAGGCTTCAAACAGCAAC
The DNA here is from genome assembly GCA_004025045.1 of Sigmodon hispidus. Classification (NCBI taxonomy): domain Eukaryota; kingdom Metazoa; phylum Chordata; class Mammalia; order Rodentia; family Cricetidae; genus Sigmodon; species Sigmodon hispidus. The sequence goes on along the minus strand of PVIH01015601.1, from coordinate 18,301 downwards.
AAATGGGCCAGCCAGTATTTGTCATTGTTAGGGGCAGTGAGTGATAGGTATGTAGTAGCCAGTGGCTATGTTTGTATTTGAAATTTTTTCATTTACAAAAACAGCAGTGCACATACCAGACACCAGTGATTAAGCTATTACCTCTACTTAACTTTAAGATTTTCATAGTCTCTTGTTTGGGCACTTGCTACGTACAGCAAAGTGAAGCTACTAAAGGGATTATTATGGCATTCAGTGGCTAACACTGCTTGGCATTCCTTCTGTGCTATCTATTTTATCATTTTCAGACTATTTGACTCTTTAATTTCATACTTAAAGTTATAAATTTGTCAAATATAAAATAAAATGGTTACTGCAAATATATCCTGGAAAACATTAGTTTTTTATTTTTTTGAATTTTTATTTTATTTTTTATTATTTATGAAAATCAGTATCAAACTTTATATAAAAAATCATAACACCATGGTTCCAGGACCGATTGTTGTCTGCAGAGCATGTCCCCATGCACTCTGAAGCAGACAGAGATAAACTTTCACTGCCACTGTCCCCCCAGCTGCTGAGGGAATTTGCACGATTACCCACCTCCAAATGAGCAAACAGATAAGGACTGGGGACCCTGAGGGTCAGACTAAGACCCCACCCAGAGGTGAGGAGGGTTCAGCAGGCCCAAGTGCATGTATCCCTGCCAGGGATTGTTGAGCTCCAGTATGTTCCAGGACCAGGTGCTGTCTGCAGAGCATGTCTCAACACACTCTGTAGCAGACAGAAATAAACTCTGACTGCCACGGTCCCCCCAGCTGCTGCTGAGGGAATTTGCATGGCCACAACCCCGCCTCCAATTGGTCAAACGAAGAAAGATTGAAGACTTGAAATTCAGTCCCCTGCCCAGAACAGAGTTAGAGAATGAACAGACCTTTTATTCAGAGGTGACAGGAGGCACACAAGCCCAAGTGCCACAACTGACCAGGAGCCACATAATTGTGAACCACTGAAGCCATGGGCAGATGCTAATGCAAAAATTTACATAATAATATAAAGAACAATAAGGTACTTCCAGAAGAAAGTGGCAATCCTACAAATACAAGATCTGAACTGAGCTATGAAGAGGAAACCAAAAGAAGAAACACCAAAAATTCCTTTATGATGATCATCGAAGCTCTCAAAGAAGATATGAAAAATTGCTTTAAAGAAATAGAAGAAAATACAAAGAAAATATTGGAAGAGATGAACAAATCTATGAAAAAAACATGCCAGGAACTAAAAGCTGAAATAGAAGCAATAAAAAGGGCACAAAATGAGGCAAAGATGAAAACAGAAAACCTGAAGAAAAAAGCTGGAACCATAGATACAAGCATAACAAACAGAGTTCAAGAGATGGAAGATAGAATCTCTGAAGTGGAAGACTCAGTAGCTCAAATAGATATATCAGTCAAAGAAAATACTAAAATCAAAAAAGCCATAACTCAAAATGTTCAAAAAATCTGGGACACCATGAAAAGACCTAATTTGATAATAATAGGAATAGAAAAAGGAGAAGAATACTAGCTCAAAAGCACAGATAATGTTTTCAATAAAATCATAGAAGAAAACTCCCCTAACTTGAAGAAGGAAATGCCTATAAAGATACAAGAAGCTTACAGAACACCAAGTAGATGTGACTCCCCAAAAAAATTCAGCACACCACATTATAATAAAGCCACAAAACATACAGAATAAAGAAAGAATTTTAATAGCTGCAAAAGAAAAGGGGTAACTTACATATAAAGTCAGACCTATCAGAATAATGCCTGACTATTCAATGGAAATGATGAAAGCTAGAAGGGCTTGGTCAGAAGTTATACAGATGCTAAAAGAGCATGGCTGCCAAACTAGAATACTATACCCTGCAAAATTATCAATCACAATAGATGGAGTAAACAAGATATTTCAGAAAAAAAGACTGAACTAATATCTATCTACAACTCCAGTGCTCCAGAGAGTATTAGAGGGAAAACTCCAACCTAAGGACCACAGATTCACTCAGGAAACCACAAAAATCAATAATTCCACAGAAGAACACTCCAGCAAAAGGAAATACAAACAAGTAACCACCAAAAATGGCAGGAAATATCAGTCAATGGTCACTAATTTCCCTTAATATCAATGGACTCAACTCTCCTATAAAATGTCACACACTAACAAAATGGATACAACAACAGAAGCCATCCTTCTGTTGCCTACAAGAAACACACCTAAGCTGCAAAGACAGACACAGGCTTAAAATAAAGGGTTGGGAAAAGATTTGCCAGTCAAATGGTCCTAACAAACAAGCGGGGGTTGCAATCCTAATATCTAACAAAGTAGACTTTAAGCTAAAAGCAATTAAAAGGGACCAAGATAGTCAATACTTATTCATCATAGGAAAAATTAGTCAAGAGGAGATTTCAATCCTGAATATTTATGCCCCTAATATAAGGGCACCTACTTATGTAAAAGAAACACTGCTAAAGCTCGAATCCCACATCAATTCTTACACCCTAATAGTGGGAGAGTTCAATACCCCACTTTCAACCCTGGATACGTCAAGCAGACAGAGATTCAACAGAGAAATAAGGAGTCTAAAAGAGGTTATGATGCAAATGGATTTCATAGATATCTACAGATCCTTCCACCCAAAACGCAAAGGAATATACATATTTCTCAGCTCCTAATGGAACGTTCTCCAAAATTGACCACATAATTGGTCATAAAGCAAATATCAACAGATACAAAAAAATGGAAATAATTCCTTGTAATATATTGGACCACCAGGGCCTAAAGTTAGAGTTCAACAACATCAAAACCCAAAGAAAGCCTACCAACTCATGTAAACAAAACATAGTTCAGCTGAATCATTTTTTGGTCAAGGAAGAAATTAAGAAAGAAATCAAAGTCTTCCTAGAATTTAATGAAAATGAATCCACAGTGTATCCAAACTTGTGGGACACAATGAAAGCAGTTTTAAGAGGAAAATTCATAGCGCTAGATGCCTACATGAAAAAACCTAGAGAAATCACACAAGAGAACTAAGAGCTTAGCTGAAAGCCTTAGAACAATTAGAAACGAACTCACCTAAAAGAAGTAGATGGCAGGAAATAATCAATCTTAGAGCTGAAATTAATACAATTGAAACAAAAAGAACAATACAAAGAATCAATGAATCTAAGAGTTGGTTCTTTGAGAAAGTTAACAAGATATATAAGCCCTTAGCCAAACTAATCAAAAAACAGAGAGTGTTCAAATCAACAAAATCAGAAATGAAAAGGGGGACATAACAACAGACCCCCAGGAAATACAGAGAATTATCAGGTCACTTTTTGAAAATCTGTATTCCACAAAATTGGAAAACCTAGAAGAAATGGACAGCTTTCTGAACAGGTACCATCTTCCAAAATTAAATGAAGATCAGATTAATTACCTAAACAGGCCTATAACCCTTAAGGAAATTGAAGCTGTCATTAAAAACCTCCCCCAAAATAAAAGCCCTGGCCCAGATGGTTTCAGTACCTAATTCTACCAGATGTTCAAAGAAGAATTACTACCGTTACTCCTCAAACTATTTACACAGTAGAAACTGAAGGAATATTGCCAAATTCCTTTCATGAGGCCAAAATTACTCTAATACTTAAGCCACTCAAAAACACAACAAAGAAGGAGAATTGCAGACCAATTTCCCTCATGAATATTGATGTGAAAATTCTCAACAAAATTTTGGCAAACCGTATACAACAATGTATAAAAAATATCATCCACCATGACCAAGTAGGCTTCATCCCAGAAATGCAGGGCTGGTTTAACATACAAAAACTGTAAATTTTATCCATGATATAAACAAACGAAAGGAACAAAAACACATGATCATATCCTTAGATGCTGAAAAAGCCTTTCATAATATCCAACACTCCTTTATGATTAAATACCTGGAGAGATCAGGAATAAAGGGAGAATACCTAAATATTATAATAGCCATTTACAAGTAGCCAACAGCCAATATCAAACTTAATGGAGAAAAACCAAAAGCAATTCCACTAAAATCAGGAACTAGACAAGGATGGCCTCTCTCCCCTTATCTATTCAATGTAGTTCTCGAAGTTTTAGCTAAAGCAATAAGGGAACAAAATGAGATTAAGGGGATACAAATACTATCTCTATTTGCAGATGATATGATTGTATACATAAATAACCCACAAAATTATTCCAAGGAACTGCTACCACTGAAAACACCTTCAAAAATGTAGCAAAATACAAGATTAACTCAAATAAATCAGTAGCCCTTCTATACACTAAAGATAGAAGAGCTGAAAAAGAAATAAGGGAAACATTACTCTTCATAATAGCTGCAAATAGTATTAAATACTTTGGAGTAACTATAACCAAAGATGTAACAAACCTATTTGACAAAAATTTTATATCACTGAGGAAAGAAATTGATGAGGATATCAAAAAATGGAAAGCTCTCTCCCATGTTCCTGGATTGGTAGGATCAACATAGTAAAAATGGCAATTCTACCAAAGGCAATCTACGGATTCAATGCACTGCCCATCAAAATCCCAACACAATATTTTTTGGACCTTGAAAGAACAATACTCAATTTCATTTGGAATAACAGGAAAGCCAGGATTTCCAAAACAATTTTGCTCAACAAAAGAACCTCAGGAGGTATCACTGTTCTTGACTTCAAGTTATACTGTAGAGCTACAGTAAAAAAAAAAACAGCCTGGTACTGGCATAAAAACAGACTTGTGGATCAATGGAATAGAATTGAGGATCCAGACATTAACCCAAAAACCTATGAACACCTGATCTTTGACAAAGAGGCCCAAAACATTCAATGGAAAAAAGATAGTATATTTAACAAATGGTGTTGGCATAGCTGGATGGAAGTGTGTAGGAAAATGCAAATAGATTCAAGCCTGTCACCCTGCACAAAACTCAAATCCAAGTGGATCAAAGACCTCAACATAAACCCAGCCACTTTGAACTTGATAGAAAAGAAAGTGGGAAATACACTTCTACAAATTGGCACAGGCTACCACTTCCTAAATATAACACCAGTGGCACAGACACTAAGACCAACAATCAATAAGTGGGATCTCCTGAAGCTAGGAAGCTTCTATAAAGCCAAGGACACTATCAATAGGATAAAACGACAGCCTACAGAATGGGAAAAGATTTTCACCAACCCTACAAGTGATAGAGAACTGATCTCTAAGATATATAAAGAGCTCAAGAATCTAGAGCCCAAAACCTTTAATAACCCAATCAAAAAATGGAGTTCAGATCTAAAAAGGGAATTCTTAGCAGAGGAATTACGAATGACTGAAAGACACCTGAAAAAGTGCTCTTCATCTTTAGTCATCAGAGAAATGCAAATCAAAACAACTTTGAGATACCATCTAACACCTGTTAGATTGGCTATGATAAAAGGCACAGATGACAGCCTATGTTGGAGAGCATGGGGAGCAAGGGGAACACTCCTCCATTGTTGGTGGGAGTGTAAGCTTGTTCAGCCACTTTGGAATGCTGTATGGCGGTTTCTCAGAAAATTGTGAATCAGTCTCCCCAAGTACCCAGTCATACCATTTCTGGGTGTATACCCTAATGATGCACAGTCATACTCCAAAGGCATTAGCTCAGCTATGTTCACAGCAGCATTATTTGTAATAGCAAGAACCTGGAAACAACCTATATGTCCTTCAACTGAAGAATGGATTAACAAACTGTGGTACATCTACACAATGGAGTACTACTCAATAGCAAGAAAAAATGATATCCTAAAATTTACTGGCAAATGGATGGACTTGGAGAATACCTGAACGAGGTATCATAAACTCAGAAAGATAAGAAGGGGATGTACTCACTCATTAGTGGTTTCTAAACAAACAAATAAGAAAAAAGCAAAGCATGCCCAAGCTGCAAATCACAACCACTGAAGAGCTTCGGATCAGAAACACCCTGGACTGACTCTTTGGATCCCACTCCCCCTAGAGGAACATCTGACTCACTCTTGAGGGAGGGGGGACAAAACTGGATCTGCAAGGAGTGGAGACTGAACTAAGCAATATTGGGTAAGTGGTACCATGGGACTGTCTGCTGCCTGCCCAGGGAGGGAATGGAGAAGAAAGAATGACCTGATGTGGCGGGAGGGGGAAGGGACCTTGAATAAGAATATACAGGGAGAGAAAGTGTGATTTCTTTGTTCATAATAATAATAATAATAAAAAGGAAAAAAGCATAACATTCGGGATAGCTTTAAAGAAAAACAAAAAGCATGGAGTAATAAAACTTCTCTTTTCTCTAAAATACATGAAACATAAAAAATGTAATCTAAAACTTCTCAAGCCAGGTTAGACTCAGCTACAAATGAAGAAAGCACAGTGGGTCCCAGCTAATGCCCACAGATGCACTATGGGCACTACAAATTTCTGCTAAGCAACCCTTCTACAGTCAAACCAAAGATTTTTTTGTCTGTTTGGTCTGTGTGTGTGTGTGTGTGTGTGTGTGTGTGTGTGTATGTGTGTGTGTGTATGTGTGTGTGTGTGTTTTAAATCACTTTATTCACCCAACATCTTTCTATGAAATAAGAATTATTTTGTTTAAACTCCACTAATGAGTTAGGACATCCCCTATTTATCTTTCTGGGTTTGTGATACCTCGCTCAGGAGGATATTCTCCAAATCCATCCATTTGCCTGCAAATTTTAGGATATCATTTTTTCTTACTGCTAAGTAGTACTCCATTGTGTAGATGTATCATAGTTTATTATTCCATTCCTAAAATGAGAGAATATGCCTAATTTCTATTTTGACTTTTATCTACATTTTAAATGAATGACATATTTTGAATAAGAAGCAGAAGAATCAATGCTAAAGGAATTGCTCTTGTATAGTTTATTATTTTTCACATTAGTATTTCCTCCTTTGGAAAGCCAGAGAATCTGTCCAGAAAATGAGGTTAACTTCTTGCTTCATCACATATTATTTATGCACCTTATTACCCATTTCATGTATATAGAAAGATGACCACTACTTCATTGCAAGTCATAGAAGACATAAAGATATTGCTAATGATTCAGAATATTCATGCTCTCTGATGCCTCCTGTCTTTGTTTTCCATGCTGTAATAACACCATGACTTTAAAAAGAAATGTGGGAGTGAAACATTTCATTTCAGCAAGTAGCTTACAATCAATCATGGAGAGAAAGGAAGTAATAGCAGCAACCAAAAGGCAGCACCTGAGACAAAAGCTCTGGAAGAATTCTGTTTACTGGCTTCCTACTATTGTCTTGCTCAGCCTGGTTTATATTATCCAGGACACTTGTCTATTGATAGTTCAGCCAACAATTGGCTCAGTATTCCCACATAAATTATTAATCAATAACTTTTCTCAGAGCTTGGCCTACAAACCTATCTTATGTAAGTGTTTTCTCAATTGAGGTTTCCTCCTCTTAGATTACTAGTTTGTGTCAAGATGACAAAAAAAGAAATATATTGAAAAACAACAACAAAGAACTAGTCAGCATAGTTCCATTCATAACAATTTACAATGATATTTACCAATTCCAGTTGTACAATGTGTGGACCAGAGCCTTATAAAAGATATTCTACACAGTGTTCAGCTCATTTGCCTTCTGTTTTCTGTAATATTAAAGACAGTGTCTATTTCCTCTAGAGGATGCAGCAATGGTGCTATTTTGGAAGACATGTGTAGCCTCCACCAGAAAGATAAATATGGCTGTGCCTTTATCTTGTACAACTAAATCTCAAAATGTAAGAATTAAATGTATTTTCTTAATAAATGACTGAATTTATGATAACTGGTTAAAGTAGAACAAATGTCTCATAGACTTGTTTAATATGGGGACTTAAAGTGATTCATTTCTTTTGTTTAAGCAGTGAGGGGATGTGATTCAATAAATAATCATTTATTTACAATCACCCAACTAGTTAGAGACCACACATTTAAATCCCCAGTCTAAATCGATTTAAAAACTCAATTCAGGCTGGATGATGGTGACATAACCTTTAATTCCAGCATTCAGAAGGCAGAGGCAGGAGGATCTACATGAGTTTTAGGCTAGCTTCCTCTACAAAGAGATTCCAGGACAGCCAAAGCTACAAACAGAGAAACCATCTTGAAAAACAAACAAATATCTTCAATTCTGTAAATTAATTTCAAACTCCAAATACTATTAATGTTTTTATTAGATAGGCAGAACACTTCTACTATATATTCATAACTCAGAGCCTAGAATAACTGCATGGGAAATAATCCATAGTAGAGAATAATCACTAGAAAATTACTAAAAAAAAGCCAAGAATGTTTGTGACCCAATTAATAAGCCCAATATCTATCACAATGAGATATACTATTAGGATCAATATTTATTTAATCCACTTACAATGTAAGTGCAGGAAATGAAGAAAGAATCCACTCATCTAGAACAAAGCATCCTTCCAAGTGGTAGAGAAGCAGAGAGAGTGCTGTCCTCATAGCATATAACATTATTTTTTTATATGATTTGGAAAATTCAGATGCTGATAGACCATTTTTTATTTTATTTTACTTTTTTATCTTTTCTGTCTCTTAGGCTAAATTGAATAGATCAGTTCTCTTTTTCTTTATGTGACTAATCAATACCAATAATTAGGAGTAATATATTCATAATACATGTCGAGATAGGTGTTAAAGTCTGATATGATAGTGTTTTGCTTAGGCTGTTTCTTGTACTATGAACATTCGAGTATATTGCAGCAATCTTTTATTTTTTTACTTTTTTATTTTTTTATTTTATTATTATGAACAAAGAAGTCACACTTTCTATCCTTGTATATCCTTATTCAAGGTCCCTTCCCCCTACTACTACATCAGGTCATTCTCTCTTCTCCACAACTCCCCATCCCCTCCCTGGGCAGGCAGCAGGTAGTCCTAAGGTTCCACTGTCCCAATATTGCTTTAGGAGGAACACCGGACTCAGTCTTAAGGTTGGGGAGAGAAAACTGGATCTGCCAGGAGTGGAAGATGAACTATGCATATAACTTTAAGCTGTTTATGGCCATGCCTTAATGCTACAAGCTTTGAAGTTTATAGGTGAACCCCAAACCTGGTTGGCCCAGAGACCACAACCTCAGGTGAGGGAGTTGCTGAATGCAACTACATCTCCTCCTTTTATGTTAATAAGAAAGTTCTAAATCTATTTATAAAACTATATATATATACATATATACACAATAGAAACAATGATCATAGAGGCAATGACATAAAATAAAAATACAAGAACAACAAACACAAAACATACATTAAATGTCTAGAATATTGATGTGTGGCAACATACAGAAATTATTCTAAAGCTGTTCATTTTGAATAATATGAATCTAGTATCTAAATGTTCTTAAGTTGGATATGACATAATCATAACTGAAGCTGTCTTATATTTAACCCCATCAAAGACCTAAAAAGGAAAATATACTACCTGAGTAAGCTGGAAGTATGAGTGAATAACTTCTGAAATTTAGTAGAAGACAGTGACAGTCAGCTGCTTGGACAGTCACCCACAGCTTTTTTGAAGCATCTTGATTTTTTTTTTTGGTATCAGCCTAGGATATCTGATAGAATATTTTAGAAGCAGAGTATTTTGAGAAACTGTCTTGTCTTGTCTTGGGAGGTTTTAGCAAGTCTCTTACCTTTTATCTTGTTCATCTAGATTGTACTGCATGCTTACTGTCAGCAGTCAAAGCAAGGGCAGTTCTTTGCCTAGCAGGCCATTGTCTGCCAAGGAAGACAAACACCATGTGGAGTGCCTTTTGATGCCCAATATCATTGGGGTAATGGGGAATAGTGCTATCAGGAGCAATCAAGTCTCTTATAGCCAAATTTTGAATAACAGAACATTTAAATGCCACATTCTCTAAGTCTTTGAAGTGAAGACTCTTATCCATCTGACGTATTTTACTATATATCTGAGAACCTTAAACAACATGACTAGTAAATGGAATACATAGGCAAATGTCACCTGTATTCCTTAACTTCTTAAAGACTGAAGCTTACATTGTAAAATTAGATAGTCTATAAGTGGGTATATAGTTTTTGGATAATGACTTTATATATGACAATTATACAAACATTAAACAAAGGTAAATATATAGAGAAAAGGACAACAGTACCATAAATATATATCATTATACAAAATATCTTAAAAAGAAGTAGAATATATATATATATAATGACTAGTATAATTAAACAGCGATAAAAATAGTGTAGTAGAGTTGACAATAGTATGCTTAATGGGTATTAATGTATGAAATATTTTATTTTATATTTTCTATTTTATTATGAATAAAGTCATAGTTTTTATCCATGTATACCCTTGTTCAAACTCCCTTCCCCCTCCCGCCCCTCCCAGTCACTCTATCTTCTCCACATCACTTTATCTCCTCCCCAGCAAGGGCAGGAAGTCCCAAGGTCACTATGTAGATTAGTTCAGCATGCACTCCCAGCAGATCAGCTTTCCTCATCCTAATATCAAGACAGCTTTATGTGTTCCTCTGGAGAGAATGGGCTCCAATGTGCTGGTCCAAGGTGTTTCAGATCCCAAGCTGTTTAGTGGTTGTGGTTTGCAGCTTGGACATGCTTTGCTTCTAAACAGGTATAAGCATGTGTGAAATATGACAAATATATATTCAATTTTTATCAATATACAAAGTATCTTAAAACACATAAAATAATTTGATATTTGAATTTCTATCAATATATAAATTATATTAAACAGACATAAAATAATTTTACCTTTGTATCAATATACAAGAATCTATATCAGTGCAAATTATCTATGGTTCATATTTGGCTAATAGTTGTTTACAGGCAGGTACAATAATCTACCTATATCTTTTCTATCTACTTCCTTTCTTCTTCTTTAAAAGAGATTGAGTCTATTTTATTGTTATACCTTTAACATGAATATAACTTATAACCTAACTGGAAGGATGATAATTATCCATAACCCTTAGAAGACAAAATTAATTAGGAGGGGGCATAGTTTTTCATAGGGTTGCTTGTTGCTGACTTGTGGGCAATGGTATCTCTGTGGAATCCTGTAAAATCTAAGACAGTGGTTAGGTCCCAAAGGACTGATCATAAACATCTATAACCGGTCTCAGAGCATTAGGTAAGTCTATCTGGAATTCTTGATAGAGATGTGATATGATGGATATTCATAATAAGCTATATTGCAACTGTCCTGAACAGTCTGTTGCTCAGAACAAGTTACTGAGCAGTATGCACTAGTTTTAAAAAAATATTAGCATGAACCTGGTAGAATTGTTGTAGTAGGGCCATGATGTGGGAATACCATTATGTATGCTGTGAAATAAAGGAACTGTTTGGCCTATGGCAGTCACCATAAGAGTAGGTGGAGAAATCAAAGCAAAGGTAGGAGGAGGGTGGAGTCTGCAAGAGACACCATCAATCCACACAAGAATCAACATGTAAAGGAACATAGGTAAGCCTTGGACCATATGACAGGACAGATTAATGTAAATGAGTTGAAATAAGATGAAAGCGTCAGCTAGCAATATGACTTAGACATAGGCCAAGCAGGATAAAATTAATGTAAGAATCTGGGTGTTTCTTTGGCACTTTGGGACTGTTGCACAATTTCTGGTTGTAGTGAAACTCAGAGCCAGATATTGGAGAAAGGTGTAAATATCAAAGAGAGAATCATCATAGTCAAATCTCACCCAGCTATCTTCCAGCTTACTCAGCTTTGCTCCTGGTTGATCCTCATGCCTGCTGTTTTCATAAGCCTGACTTAAATACCTTCTTTGCCCAGATATATCTCATCCAGGTTAAGATTAAAGACATGAGATACACTATTTGGTAGTTAGCCTTAAACTCACAGAAACACAGAAAGATCTCTGTCTCTAGAGTTATGGGATTAAAGGTGTAGGTCACCACTCCTGGCTTTCCCTGTGCTGGGATTGAAGGTTTGTGCCATCACTCCTTGGATGTATGGCCTTGTACTCACAAAGAACCTCTGGATCCCTGTGCTAGGAAAAAGTGTAAGTTACCACTGTGCTTGTTATCCTTTGAACTCCTGGAGATCCAGAACGATCTATGCTCCCAAAAGATGGGACTAATGGAGTGTGTGCCTAGTTTGATCTCTTGATAGTCCAGGTTTTATTAAACATATAACATATCATCACATATCACCTTTTGTGTCAAAAATTAAAAAAAGGTTATAACTAACATAAGAAAAACCATATACAATAAGTACAATATAATTATATACAATATATACAAGCAATAATTACATGAGGAATGTCCAGTTTATTAACAACTGACAAATTCAAAGAAAATATTTCATTATTTATCCTATTTTGGTGATTCCAAAGGGTTGTACCTAATTTATTTTGTATCTAACTTGTATTACTAACTAAAACTATATTTTGATGTCTCTTAAACTTACACACTTTAACTTCTAAGTGAGTTTCTTTTCTAAAACTGTCACTAGAAACTATAACCATTAGCTGTCCTATCTTCAAATCCCTCACAGATCTAGGAAGGAAATAATATTAAATAAATAGCATGGGCAAGCAAGCAACTTTCAAAAAATGTAAAAAATAAAACAGCTGGCTGCCTGGACAGTCACTCAAGGTTCCTCTATGTCATTGAAGCATCCATCTTCAGCCTATAGGCGTAGCATTGTCTCACAGACTTTTCTGTGAAGCAGAACATTCTCAAAGACATTCCTATCTTGTCTTGGCAAGGTTTGACAATTCTTTTTTGTGTGTGTCTCCTGCTTGTCCATTTTGAATATCATATTGTTAGCAGTCAAGGAAATAGTACTTTTTTGCCCAGTGGCTAACTTTTGTCACAAAGAAGGTCAATTCATATGGAGGAGTTTTTTTGATGTCCATAATCTTCTCTGAAGTAGATTGGTGCTGTCAGGAGCCGACATGTCTCATTGTTATAAAAATAAAAAAGAACCTATGTTTTTAAAATATCTTAAATGCCATAGTCTATGGATCTCTGAAGTGTTTGAAGAAGATCTGTTCATGTAAAATATATCTGATCTTGAAAACTTATGTAATATGACTATAAGTTTGATTGCAATGTCTAACTACTAACTTGCATTTCTTTATATCCTAATTAATTGGTAATAAAAATTTCATGGACTACCAATTTGTATTACATTGTTAGATGAACTGTATAAGTATAATACCTTGAACAAATATAGATCTATATGTCCAGTAACAAAATTAATTTCAACTTTATATCAATATATGCAATTTTTATACAATATACAAAAAATCCAATCCAGTATAAACTATTTAAAGCTAGTAATTGCTTTTTGATAGTAAATTCAATAATCTACATTTATATCCTATTATATTTGTATCCTCTTTTTCTTTCATCTTTTTAAACAAGAACCCTGAATCTAGTCTCTCTTGTTTAGCTTTTTTTTTACCATAACAAATAACAATTTTTAACCAATTACCCTAAACAATGACAATCACCCATAACCCATTGAAAGACCAAAAACCACCCACCTCACCTTTGGGAAATGTGGGCACCATGTTCTTAAATTTACTTTCCACTGTCTTGGAGCAACAGCATCTTTAGGGAATCCTGAAAAGAAACGTTTTGTGAATTGTCAATTTCTAAAATAAGTAGCTGCCTCATTTTTTTTGTCTACTCTCTGCATAACAGGAAAGTGTACGGTTTGCCTCAAGTCTTGGCTAGAGTAGTCTGTGAAGCTGGTTCATCTCAGCTAGTCAACTTGAAATTGTCCTGAGCAGTTTGTATTCCAATTCTGATCTGTGGTTGGTGTTTGCCAGCCTAGTTGCTTTGTCATAGTCCATGTGAAATCATTGTTGTGGGGCCTCATCTTCCTTTTTGATACATCAATTCCTCAATTAGGCATTGTCATGAATCATTGCAGAAAACTGATAAGAAAATTGTTATAAATTTTTCTGGATAGCCTCCCTTCTGTTGTAGATGTCTAGATGTCCAAGATCTTTTAACTTCTTAAAGATGAGTATTTCTGGTTTTCTGTAAAGACAAAAAAAAAAAACCCAAAAAATGAAAAAACAAAAAAAAAACCCCACATACCCCTGCCTCAACCCTTTGTTTTTTCTTATACCTTAAAGAATTATAATATGAGTGGGTGAGTCATCAATTCTTATTTTCATGAAGTTGACTCTGGTTCAAATTGAGTCTGTATTAATTTTGAGGGTATCCATAACTTTTTTCACCTGTAGAACAAAAGCAAAACCCCTTCCCCAATGTCGTACATATCCTGGCTTCCATTCTGAGGTCAGTACATCTTTGAAATGGATAGGCTGATTTAGTGATTTAGCTCAACTGGTTTTTTCTATAGTCCAATGCCCAGCAGGTGTTCCTTTCTCATTAGCACTGAGAAAATTCAAAGTTATTAAAGTATTAAAGTAGTCTATTTCTAGAGGTCTTCGTAATTCCTTACTGTTTATTTAGTATATCTTGTAGAGGTCAGTTTGATCTATGACTCCTTGCCATGTAGGATTGTGTGATATTCCTGTAATATGCTTTATATTATAATAAGCAAAAATTGTTTTATTTTACAAGAGACATATGCCAGAGCATTGTCATTCTTAATTTGTATGGGTATTCCCATGATGGCCATAACATCTAGCCAATGTGTTATTACATAATCAGCATTTTCTGAACTCAAAACATTTGTCCATTGAATTCCTGAAAATGTATATATTGTATGATGTACATATCTTCATTTTCCAAATTCTGTAATGAAATGCATCCATCAAAAGAGTTCATTTCTATGTATACCTTTAGGGTTACTCACTGCTGGTAATGGATTTTGGTTATAGAAGGAACAGGAGGGACATCATTTTACAAATTCTTTGGCTGGTTGTCGAGTGATGAAGAAATCTTTTTTTAATCCTTTGCTATTGATGTGATGTTTTATGAAATTCTCAGGCCTCTAGCACATTTCCTATTAATAATTTATGAATTTCATCATTATCTTGTACTAAAGGACCTGGCCAACCTATATGGAATCGTATGTATGCTATATAGAAGAGATGATCCCTAGACCAGAATTTTTCTTGAAACAGAATAAATAATGAAGTTAATTCTGACTCATCATTAATAAAATTGGGAGTCTCAAGGTGTAAAATAACTCTTTCTGCATATTGTAAGTCAGTGACTATGTTAAAAGGTTTAGTAAAATCCATTAACACTATCATGATAGTATATAATTTTGATTTTTGAACAGAATTATAAGGACTTTGATCCACTTTACTTATATTTTCTGATTTGTATTCTGCCTTTCCTAATATGTTTGCATTGGTATAAAATGTAGAGGCTCCAGACATTAGTTTATCTTTTACAATATAAGGAAGAATCCAATTAGTTTTCTTTAGAAACTCAAATCTTTTGCTTTGAGAATATTTGTTATTAATATCTCCCAAAAAGAAGTTTTCTTTAGAAACTCAAATCTTTTGCTTTGAGGATATTTGTTATTAATATCTCCCAAAAAGTTACTGCAGGCTTTTTGCTAAAGTCCACTTTCTACCCATAATTGGTCAATTTCTTCATTAGTTAAAGATACAATTTCTGCTGGGTCCATTCCTGTCAATTGGTAAAGCCTTAATTTTCCTTTAAAAATCAATTTAGACATCTTTTCCACTAAATGTTTTTAATTTTTTACTCAGTTTATATGGTAGAAATATCCATTCCAATATAACACTTTTCCTTTGCATTAAAATTCTTGTAAGTGAATGATTAAATGGAAAGAAAACTAGTATGCAATTAAGGTCTGTATCTATAAAATCCACATGTGCATCCTGTAATTTCTATTCTACCAAAGACAATTCTCTTGGATTATTTAAGTTTTTGTCACCATTTAAGTTTTTGAACAAATTATCCAGTTCATCATTTTTTATTCCAGTAATGGGTCACAGATAGGCAATGTCTCCTAGTAATCTTTGAAAATTATTAAGTGTCTTCATTCTATCTCTTCTGATTTGTACCTTTTGGGATCTAATTTTTGTTGTCCTATTTTGTAACCTAAATAATTAATGAAACCTCCCATTTGTATTTTTTCAGGGGCTATTTATTATTCCCAAACAGGCAAAATTTCTTTCACTTCTTCAAATATTTTTTCGTAATGTATCAATATTTGAATCAGCCAAACGCATGTTATCCAAGTAATGATAAATTATAGATTGTGGAAATTTGTTACATATAAGTTCTAATGGCTTTTGTACAAAATACTGACACAGTATGAGGCTATTCAGCATTCTTGAGGGAGGATGTTGCACTGCTATGTCTTTTTAGGCTGAGAGTTATTATAAGTAGGCACTGTAAAAGTAAAATTTTCATTATCTTGTTCTTGTAGAGGTATTGTAAAGAAACAGTTTTTTAAATCAATAATTATAATGGGCCATTCTTTAGATAACAGAGAAGGCAAAGGAGTTTCAGACTGTAGAAAGCCCATTGGCTAGAACACCTTGTTTATTGCCCTTAAATCTGTTACCATTCTTCACTTTCCAGATTTCTTTTTAATAACAAATACAGGAGAATTCCAAGGACTGGTTGATTCTTTTATACAATGAGCATTTAAATACTCCTGTACCAGTGGCATTAAGGCCTGCAATTTCTCTTTTGTTAAAGGCCATTGATGAACCCATAGAATTATTTGTTAGCCATGTTAAAGGTAGTGCTCTGGATGTCTTTGAAAGATCAGCAGCTGTTGTTCCTTGTTTCTATATAGCCTGAATGTTTTGTGACTGTTTCTCATAATACCTTCTAATATTTCTCCCAGAAATATGTGCTAGTTTATTTCTGTGTTTAGAGGAATATTAATCTGTGAGTTTCATTGTTGTAGTAAATCTCATCCTCAAATATTTATAGCAATATTAGCCACATATGGCTTTAATATTCCTCTCTGTCCTTCTATTCCTATATACTCAGGTCATTTTGCACTGCTTTACCTGGGAAAATAAGCCAATTCCCAAAAATTGAACATTTACCTCCTGAAACAGTCAACTTGTAAGCCATAACTCTGGTGAAATTATTGACAATTCCACCCCTGTGTCCAATAAATTTTCAATAATAACATCATTTATTTGTACTTTAGATTTGGCCTTTGTTCATTAATAGATGTTTTCCAAATATGTACTTTATAATTTTCCTGAGATTTCAATAGATTTTCTATCATTGAATGTAGTATATCTTTTTAAAAAATATGTTTAAATTTCTTTAAGTGTTCTGGGAAGGTGTTTCCTCCACAATTACAGGGTAGGATTGCACTGAATTGGGGTTTTCCTAGAGGCAGAATGTTACGTTGTTTGTCCTTACTGATCTTCATTTATTAGTCCAATGTCTACCTTTTTGACACCTCCTACATACTCCAGAAGAAAGGGGTGTTTTCTTGAGATTATTCCTAACAAAGGCACTGTTTCTCATAAGGCCTTGTTTGCAATTTCTTTTTATGTGACTTTGCCTTCTACAACTGTAACACTTAACATTGTGACTTTTTCTTTTTTTTTCTTCTTTATTTTGTATTTATCAAAAAAACAGTAAGAAGAATTTAAAAATGCGAAAGAGTTAACAATAACTATACAGAGGATAATAATCATAAGCATGGCTTATCAAGGGTGGAAATGCAAATAAGATTGCTACACATATATATTTTCTTTGTGTTCAGCTTTCCCTCTGAATTTTTTTTTCCATCCCTGTATATCCTTCTTCAAGGTCTCTTCCCCCTCCCACCACATCTGGGCATTTTTCTTCTCTGCAACTCCCCATCCCCTCCATTGGCAGGGAGCAGACAGTCCTATGGTCCCACTGGCCCAATAATGCTTGGATCAGTCTTCACTCCCAGCCAAATCCAGTTTTGTTCCCCCTCCCTCAAGAGTGAGTCAGGTGTTCCTATAGATGGACTGGGGTTTGAAGGGTCAGTCCAGGGTGTTTCTGATCCCAAGCTGTTCAGTGGTTGTGGTTTGCTGCTTGGGCATGTGTGGCTTTTTTTCTTGTTTGTTTGTTTAGAGACCACTAGTGAGTGAGTACATTCTCTGCTTATCTCTCTGAGTTTGTGATACTTCGCTCAGGAGGATATTCTCCAAATCCATCCATTTGCCTGTGAATTTTAGGATATCATTTTTTCTTACTGCTGAGTAGTATTCCATTGTGCAGATGTACCACAGTTTGTTAATCCATTCTTCAGTTGAGGGACATCTAGGTTGTTTCCAGGTTCTTGCTATTACAAATAATGCTGCTATGAA